>JAAXYX010001761.1:0-20800 GCA_036851915.1 Ptenothrix huangshanensis | reverse complement strand
TAAGGGAAGACGGGGCGATGACACTTTTTCGTTCTACATTTGAAACTTCATTGAATAATATTAGAGAATGGGGTAAGGAGGGTATAGTGGATTCTCCAAACTGTAGTTTGGCCAGCCAGTACTTCCATCTCAAGAAGGAAAAGTGGCATTTTATGCTTTCTTGTGTTGTTCTATGTTAATGTAATCAAAATATTGCCTCAAGCCCACGTTTCAGCTTCATATTTATCGCTCGACAGTCGAGTTGATTGAGTTGATTGTGGTGTGGCCACGGGAACAGCTGAAACTCAACACGGAAATATCTGTTCATTTACTCACCAAGGCATTGTAGGTTAGGTATGTATTGCCGTTGTGGCGGGGCAAAGCGAGTTTGTTCGTGGGACAGACTCGCCGCTGAGCAATTGACGGGGGACTTGTGAATAGGAAATGTGAGGTGCGGTGGAAATGAGATGAGGAACTAGTGCAGAGAGATAGGCAGTGGATAGGTTACTCGTTGACGGTGACAGCTTTATATTTATTGTGGGTGTCATCCTGAGAAAGCATGTCCTCCGTTCGGCTTACCTTCGCCATCCCTTCCCTTACTCACTTCACTTACGCATCCCGTCGTCTTTTTCCCCTTTCCCACTCCTTCCATTTACTGTCTAAGTGGCTAAATAAATCAAATCAAATCACGGGTTTGTCGGCCACCATTCCACATAAAGCATGACTTGTTCCTGCATTGGTAAACACTTTGCCTGATTTGGCCTCTCATGTTCCAGGCAAATCCTCCCACCGTCAGCATCAACAGCACAACTTGCCAACAAACCCAGGAAACTCCGCCATATTTGGAGCTACGGTAGACTTATCCAGGGATAATGTACATTTTAGGAATTAACTGTGCGAAAAATAGGCGATGAATCGTACGCCTTCGCTTTGATCGCTTCGTGGTAACAAATGACTAATCGTAAGACAAGGAATGACTGCAGAAGGTGTTAGTGGCTCTCTTTCTCAAGTCCAACGCAGCTTCACTTGATGATGATTGACCGACGATTTGAGCACGCAAATGAAAGGGAGACAAGGCAGACGAGCGCATCAGCGTCGGCAGAATCGAAAGTTTGCTTTGGCTGCTGGATAAATTACATCAAATAAACTATTACCCACTCCTATATATCAACTGCTGGTGTACACATATAGCAGAACGCCTATGAGTGTAGACGCCAGTGGGTATGTTGGAAATGACAGAAAAGCTGCTGGGTCGGTGGGACCAAATCATTTTCGATCAATTTCCTCTTTGTTCCTCATCTTTTCTCTTGTTGACTGCGTGATTTTTCACACTTGCCAACTTTTGTTTCTTTCTTCCGTCATCTCCCTCCTTTCTCATCAACGCAGTCCTGTCTTTCTTCTTCTCCTTTGCCTCCATCCACTGCAGTGTACACATGCCGTATATATGCGTCCTCCTCCTTCCCATCCCATGCATATGCACTCTACACTCTCCATCATCGCATTTACTATCCTACGTTCCAAAGTTTCTTGTTCGCCTTTATTTTTCTGATTTCTTTCATTACTTCCAACTCGAATCTCACGACAACTTTCAAAGACAAAAGTCTCATTCTTTTCGTGTTCAAAAGTTGCAATGATACATGTGTACGTTCGACATAAGATGGTGTAATCCAGCTCTGTATAAAGCACACACTCAGCCCTTTCGCAACTTTGTCGACAGTCTCGTGCAAATTCCGCTATCTGGCCCCGTGATTGCACAAGAGTATGCGGAAAGCCAGTCCAGTTTGCAGCTTTGATTCTTAGTTAGAGCAGAAGAGGCAAGCACGAGGACTACGTGGACCTGTTTCCTTATGGAATTTTTCGTGCTTTGGAAAAGTTTCTGGAAATGTGGATACAAACAAATAAGTGGATTGCGATAGCGTCTGACTGGAAAATACACAGAAAATAGCCTTTCGCTATTCAGACTTCTCTAATTTCTTTTTACTTTCTCAGTTCTTTTCTTTCCCGTCTCTCGTCTCGCTCCCTCGTCATTCACATGAAACATTTCAAAACAAAAGAACAAGAAAATTTTCCTCCGGGTTTGGCATTGTTCGCTAGCAAAACGCAATTAACATGCTTCTTCATTTCTCTCCCAATCCGTACCCCTCAATGTGATTTGCCTCATGTATTTTATTTATTACCATTTCCCTGCTGGCACGAATCAAGTCACATGCAGTAAACGCAGTAGCTTATTGTTATTTCCCGACTTAAATCCTGCGTATCCACCTTCCCATCTCAGCGCACCTACACATACGTATGCTTTGTGCCCTCAATGCACGGGATAACAAAAGTTGATGAGATTGGATGTGTGGAAAAGAACAATCTGTTCGGAATTCCGAGGGAAACTCATGCCGATGACCACACCGTGCCCTCTCATGCCGTGCTGCGCCTTTGCCATCAACGTCTACAGCATAGCATTCTGACTACGCTCCGATCCTTAGCTATGAATACAAATACGAGTGGGGTTAATTAAATGTGCTCTCACTCTTAACTACCAAACTGTTCTATCTGCATTCTGCCCAAGTGTGATTACAGCATACCCACGTTCCTCATCAAATGCCATCAAAATCAACTTTCAAAGCCATGAATACAAATAATCTTGACCATAACGACAGAAATATTTCCCTGCAAGGGTGCGCATAAACAGTCTTCAATTCTACCCCATCACCCGTGNCGATCCTTAGCTATGAATACAAATACGAGTGGGGTTAATTAAATGTGCTCTCACTCTTAACTACCAAACTGTTCTATCTGCATTCTGCCCAAGTGTGATTACAGCATACCCACGTTCCTCATCAAATGCCATCAAAATCAACTTTCAAAGCCATGAATACAAATAATCTTGACCATAACGACAGAAATATTTCCCTGCAAGGGTGCGCATAAACAGTCTTCAATTCTACCCCATCACCCGTGACAGCTATACTTTTTGAAAATGTGCAGATAGCATCGTCTGCTTGTAGAGTGAGCCCGCATATAGTACCCATTGGTTATAATTATGTGGACTGAGCGACGTAGACAGAGTTGAAAGTGATAATTGATGAGCTAACCTTTGCTTTGCACACACCCACACACACGCACACGTATCTCCTCGCATTAGTCACTTAAAGACATGAGCCGGAAGAATAGCCGAGTACACGGAGAAATAATGGAGTGGCGATGACGGCATGGAATGGAGTAAGTGGAAGAGTGAAGCGAAGAATGAAGTGGACGTGGGGGACATGTAATTTAACTTGTAATGCATTGAGTGAGGTCAATAGCTTTCTAATTCATTCCGCATCCACTTCCCCATGAGGCATTCAAGCGAAACCTGAGCCGTCCCAAATTTATCAACTACACCAATTCATGAACATCAGCTGCAGTCCCTCGCTATCTCATCCTCGATACTCACACTCGCGCCTCATCAAAGCCTTCCTTGCCTTGGCTGTGAATTCCAACATCGCTCTTTCTCCTACTTCCAGCTTAAGCCATCAAATTTGGATTTATAACCCACTGGATTCCATTTCACTTTTCTGCTTGTCTGTCCTCACTCTCATGCACCTCGTCTCCTATCTCTCCTTCACCCGTCCCCGACAGCAAGGTACGCAGCCCCTGACTCCTGCCACCGTATCCATTCGCCACATCCCGTACTAATTACCCCGCACGATAAGCACTGAGCAAATGCTTGCGAGCGCAGAGAACAAGGCGGATATTTGACAGACGGATTCACGGCATCTTACCCTCGAAAGACATGCAATGTGATGAAGACGTAGCCGAGAAGTAGAATAAAGAAGAGGAGAGATGAAAGCTGAACTAAAGACGGGCATGCTAATGGTAGGACGAAGACCACGGACGTAAGTGGAGGAGAGTAAGCTTTGTGGCCTGTAGGTGATTGAGAAAGGCTTTGTGAATTGACGGGAGCAGTGTTTGCCGGAAACCAAAACCGAAGCGACCGCATGGCATCGCATCGCGACGAAACGTGAATAGGAGTCTTGGACGGATAATATGAATACGGGCTTGTGTTCCCTCCACGCTTTCCTTTGGTTACTCATGCAAAAAAGGAGGATCATGCTGAGATCATTATGGAAATCAATAAATCTCTAGTCTATTCAGCTCTTCCCACAGCCATCAACCGACCGACCCTGAGCATGCATAATCTGCCACAGTATGTACGCCTGGCTCTAGTCAATGCTAGGCTTTTGAAGGCATATATTTCCAGTGTTTGCCCAATCTACACGATCCCATGCACTGCTTCCACACAACGACTCGAAGAAGAAAGAGCAAGAAAGCAGGAGACAGGCACCGAAAGGTTACCCACGCTCTCGCCCCTATCCAATCTCTATTTACCATCTCATCCCGCACGCTCCTCACCGCAACCAAAGCCTGCACTACCTTTCCACTTTTGCTTTGAGACTTTAGAACCTCTTCCACGCATCGCGCCACCGAGTCCTCCAAATCAGTTACGTTAAGGAATAAAAAAAGGGAATCATGCAAAATCCAAGGCAAAGCAACGACGGAAATCCAACGGCAACTTATGAGCTCAATAAATTTCTCTTTAAGAATTATTATCTACTTTGGCCTACTTGTTCCTCTAGGCACTCCACTCTCCAACCACCACTCGCCAGTCTTCCACACAGCGTAGTTGTCATAGCTGATATACTCACGTGCATAGCTGTTTGTCTCCCCTTCTGCTAAATGCCTAAGCTCCTTTTCATCCCCTGGCAGATCCATCTAATACTAATATGCCCTCTCTATACCTTCAATACCTTCGTGTATCATTCTCATCTTTTCTATCCGCTGTATTCATAACCAGATGAGGACCGCAGTCGGCATTCTCACTTCTTTCTCCTTTCACTGGATTTCGCGCAATTTCCCTGCAATGCGGACCCACTGTGAACTTAAACATATTGTTGCTCCTCTTTGGCCCTTCCTCCCTTCACGCCTTAAGTGCCAGCAGCTCCTGCCACTGTATGTAATACAATTATCATGTCCATGGCCTTCCCCATTGACAACACAATGAACCAACGTGACCTCATTGTCTGCGCTACCACATTTCTCTTTCCTCCATAATTCAGCCTTTCAGTACAATCCCATGCTTCTTCTTTGATGTTGCTCCATTTGGGAGTATTATTACACAAGTGCGCTCTTGCTCTGTCCCATCCTACCTCTGTAATAAACCAGCATCGGCCCATGCTCCATACCAATGATGCATGCTTCAGTTTAATTTTATGAACGTGTCAACAGTTGAATTCACAGCGATACCCTTCCAGGTGAAAGCTGTCGTCCTCCGCGCTCTCACAATAACAAATGCTTACTTTTTCAATCAACTGCCAACTTATGAATCTTGTGTATAGAATTCAAATCAGAATCCGATGTGAAAAGACGATGGTCTGACTGCTGGCTGTATGTTTGCTTTTGATCTGCTCTCACGTCTGATCCTTGGCTTCCGCGTTCTTCATCAAAGTTGGAGCAAGTTGGAACTGGAATGGAAACAGAGCGTGGTATTGTTGGCATCCGCTGAAGATTGTGTGAACAAGTTGTTGTAAGATGCGACGGAGCAGCTCGCCTGATACAGTCGTGGGCACATTTAATTGAAATTGAGTATCAAGTGTGGGTGCGAGTTGTGCTGGGATATTCCCGTACAATTACCCAGAGGATAAATGGATCCATTTTGTTAGTCCATTGTTTCCCCTTTTGACTGCTACGAGAAAGGGAATTACTTGGCATCAGTGCACTCACTCGGCAACTCTACATCGCGGCTTGTGAGCCTTCGCTCCGACTGTGGAAGATGATTAGGCTGAGGCTGCACGGAATAGGCGCAAGTTGATGATGAAGTGCTGTAACTGTGCGACCTGAGAAGTAAACAGGGATTGGAAAGCTGTTCTCGTTCTCTCGCCATCTCCGTGGCTATATCAGATTATGACGATGACACAATGGCGTTCTGAGTGATTCCATGCATTTCCATATACGGCCGCAAATAGGTTGTGGCTCAGGCTATGCGTGTACTGGCTGCGATGCAGAGGAAAGAGCAGTGGGAGTGACGGAAGGCAAGTTAGCAAGTTGCGTGTGTGGCTACATATGTGAGGAAAGTAAGCAAGTGTTTCATGAGCTATGATCGCATCACACCGCATGCTACGCTACACACTCTCCTCATCCAACTCATCCTCAATTGTTTCGACTCTAATAACTCTTTGGCTCTGATCTGGCTGACAGTCCTTCTCCTCCCAGTCTGCTCTTTATGCACACACATCCTTGATAGTCAGAGAATAAGCACACGGATTTTCTCTCTCATTTGTGTCGGGAGCGATGAGGCATCCATCCGTGTGACTTTCGCTAGGTAGTCGTTGACGTCGTGGAAAGCTGCAGGAGCGAAAGCTCTACACACATTCAACACAGCACTTACAATCTCCATTGCAACTATGCACACCAAATCAGTCCTCCGCAACTGGATACAGGACAGAGCCAGTACAATGCATGCTCACAGTCACTCTCCGTTCATACACTCAGCACCAACACCCTGGCATTCCAGTCTAACTGCCTAAATGCACAAAGGATTTGAGAATTTTACATGGAGCTTATTATGTCCGAAGAGCACCTATCACGTCATCTCCACGTATTTCCCACCATTTCCTACTTTCTAATTCCACCACACTCTTCATCATCAGTCTACCGTACATGGCACCCACACTCACTCAGTTTGACATTCACGTTTGGTGTTTCGGTAAGTGAAAGACAAGAAATTATGAGCGTTCCTTAGGCACCTCCGTGTCGAGTGATGGCAATGAAGATGAGTAGAGTTGGCCGTGTAGATCCTTTTCCATTGCGTTCGGATAAAGTCATGGACGGACGGACGGATCCAACGTCCGCATCTGTTCACACTCCCATTGAGTCACGCGAGATTATCTCTGGCTTAGAACCTCACCCAGCATTTCCCCATACCAACTCCGTATACGCACATCCATATAAACACTCCATTGCCTTCACCGTTTGCCTTTTCTTCCTTGCCTTTCCTTCAACTGCCCTCGCTTCCACAACTCACACACATACTAACGATTGTAATTAAAAGTAAACTTGCTCTCTTGCGCTTTCGCCTTCCCAAAATCCATCCCTTTTCATATTTGTATGTACAAATAAACATTTTACATTTCGGGACGCACGAACGTGCATATGGCAATTGAATTCGTCTGCTCTCCTCGTAGTCACAGTGTGTGATCAAGATACCTACTGAATTTTGCCGGGGCTTTGACAAACTTTTCTTCTCCAATGTTGATGCACACACGGCCGAGTTCCGACGCGATTTCTCTTTCGCTCCTTTCCTTGCTCGCTTTTGGGCAAATGATTTCTCATCCACACACTCATCCTTTCCCACCTTCAACTTGTAATTCTCATTTGAATACGCATTATACACTGGCACATGCACACTTACATACCGATTGACCTATCTTGCAGTCACAGTATACATGATTGCAGTTCACTTGATTCCTAGCTGTATGTAGTCTTTTATTAAATGATCACTGTACACACTCTTTGGCTCACAGTCTCTCCTTTACTATTATTTATTCCTAGCATTTGTGTATTGTTCGTGAATTCATTGTTGTTCATAAGTTAAAGAGTACGGTACACATTAACTAGCGTCGTATTTTATACAACATAGTTGCTCCATAACAGTTCAAATCCGAGCCATTCGTTTTTCCAAGACTTGCATACCTAATCCACTTACTCGGCACTTAAGTGCCGGTCAAATGTAACTCAAGAAATACTCTGGTGAAACATATTCTAGCTTGTCACTACGTTCCATCATCAATATATATATGAATAGGTATGCTATTCCCAAAAATCCTCGTTACCCACATTACAACACGCGTGAAACTCTATTTGAATTCTAGTAAAAGTGTGTAGGTAATAACGCTTGCCTCGTCAATGCCAGGATTCATGTACCTGCTTGTGTTGATTAGCTTTTGTAAGGGCAGAAAAACCAAAACGACGCACACTCTGCGTAAACATGCAATCAATTTATGATTAATCTTCTCACCGGGGTGCTAATGTAACTCAAGGCTATCAAAGATTGAAATACAAATAGCTGTTGTATTTTGTGGAGCAGTAGCTTTAAAGTTTCTGCTTGCTTAATGATAGTGGAACACTGGTTGGTGTCATGTATTCATATATTTGGGCGGTTCTAGGACAAAAGATCGCCGCAAAAATGTCGCTGGCCAAATGATCGCCGTCAAAAGGTCGCAATTCAAAAACACCGTGTAGACTAATAATCGCCATTAAAATAATCGCTGGTACAAAACATCGTTTATCAAAAATGTCGTAATCCAAATAATCGCATTCAATTTGATCGTGTAGTCAAAACATCAAACCTTGCAGGTACTCAAACATACTCAATGAAGTCTTTAAATACACATCAAATGAAAGACGTAAATATAGGCGGATAATGTTTGCGTCTTGTTTTCAATTCTATTCTAATATGCAATATGCAAATGATGATGCGGTAACTTTCAAAAATATTTTCGACAATTTCAGTGACTTATTCAGGGATATTCAAGGTAGGCAACCGAATTTTGAGAAAAAAATAAATTATATGATTCAGAGACAATGTAGGTTAGCCAAAGGAACAATGTGATTTCTGATTTTCAAAGGATTTCATTTTGAAAAAGTCTTATACAAGTGCATTTTAAGGTTTTGACGAAACTTGCAAGAGCGTACGTTGGGGTAATATTGAGGCGTTGTGTAGTGTTAAAACGAATGTTTTCAAATCAAATCTTTCTGAAAGGCATAATATTTCGAATTTGCACTTTTTGAAAAGATCTAATTTTTAAAACGAACACATTTTGAAAGGATGTAATTTTTCAAAGCACTTTGAAACGGGTCTAATAAACGCTTCCTTGAAATGGCAAAATTTTTTAAATTCAAACTTACTTAAAAGGTCGAATGTTTTCAAATTAACACGTGTTTAAAACGGCGCAACGCTTCAATTTACACCTTTTGAAAAGGTTCTTTTCCAATAAAAACTTTTAAAAAAGTTATTTTCTCCAAAATTGTGGGTGTTGCTGCAGCAATCACGCATCTACCCCAGGCAAACTACTTGAAACTAGTTTTAAAGTTACCAAAACTACGCCTGTTCAGCCTGGTTCAGCGCACAAACCTAGCCGATTCAAAACTAGGGAGGTTCTGCGGGTTTATCAATAGTGCTTAGAAAAATCATTTTAATGACGCCAGAACAATAACAAACAGTTGATTTGAAGGGGTTTAGGATTGTTTGCCGCATGCGTTTAACAAATTGTGGCGATCTTTTGGATGAGCGATGTTTTGTCTTACGATGTTTTTGACGACGATGTTATTACCTGACGTTCTTTTGACCTGGCGACGTTTTAGTTTTGCGATATTTTTTGTATTCGACATTTTGGAATAACGATCTTTTGGAAACGATATTTTGTCCCGCGATCAAATTGAAACGATGCTTTGTCTGGATAGCATTTGGGCAACAGCACAAGTTTTATAAGCACCTATGTATTTGTAGCGCTTTTATGATGACAATGATGAGTTACCTTTCGACAGGAATGCTATATATAAGCGTTACAGGAACGACTATTGCATCGCATAATAAATGCTTCTTCGTACCTAACTAAATAACTTTTGGTTTCGTGACCCCTTCGCTCTACACACGCAAATCGTCTTAGAAGTTTCTGTCTCCTCTGCAAACATAATAACTTTGCTTGGTTGGATTCAAACATGGCGTCACTATACAAGTTGATTCTCTCCCCTAGAATTTCTGTATTCATACTTATTACCCAACGCACCCTTGGCAGGACGCAGGACTATGAACAGTTGACTACTACACGTAATGGACGTAATGTCTTCAGTCATCTTCCGAAGTTTAAGTTACGGTTACGTGCATCACTTTCCTTGCATATTACACTTTTAGGCAAGCTGCCGCTTGGTGAATTTGAAAATGTTTGAAAAGTTCCACTGCTGTGACTGCGGATACAATGCTCGACTTGTAGTTTGCAGTGGAATAAGTTGGAACTTAATGTCATCGCTAAAGTACTTTGTCTCTGTTTGCTCGGAATGAAAAGCGTGCGTTGTTTGAACAAGATTTAAGGAGGTAGGTGGATGTATACTTACCTGTCAGGTCTCACCGTCGAAATTACTCAATGGGATGCTTGTGTGTAAGGGAAGAGTGAAGCATTTTGTACAATGTAACTTTGTGCATGCTTTTAGAAGAGGGTCTAACACTGACTGAATCTTGGACCTTGTTCAGTGTTTTTCCAAACTAGTATCAATGTCTTGGGCTTTTCCGAAAGGTTAGCAAGAGCAACGTCAGAAAAATTATACAAAATTGTCTTGATACTTCAACGCAATTTTTCTCAATAGCACGTTTCACGTTTCTTGGAGAAAAGAAAGCAGTGATGGAAAGGTTCCCATTTGTTCTGGTTCTGTGTTCGGAAAAGCAATTTTTACATGATATTAACAAGTATAGAATGAGAGCGAACAACTTAGACTCCCTTGTATTTGATTCCCATGAATTTTCAAGCTGATTTTATGCCTGGGCACACGCTGTGGTGTTATCATCAACTTCAATTCCTACTCCTCGGCCGAGCACTTTTTACGCTTGTACATTGTCCGAACAAGGAACTAATGGGCAAAAGAAAACGGAACGTATCTTCATCATGTCTATTCTGTTGGCAAGGAGAAGACTGTTGAAGAACGATTGGAAAGGAGAAGGGAAAGGAAATGGACCACCTCTCTCACCAGGGAATTGCTGAGGACCGAAGGAGGGAGTCGAGAGAAAACATTTTGATTTCATTTTACTTTCCACTTACCACTCCTTCCTTTCTTTATTCTTTCTCTCGCCGCTCTTGAGCCAATAGTAACAAATGCCGACACATGCGAGTACAGATAATGCAAATATCAACTTATCTTATTTGCTACAGAGTATGCAGGTGCATACGCGTGTGCCTACTATGCATTCTAATCTACCTGACATATGTGAACAGACCCCCAGCCAACGTTGCGACCTGGAAAGTGTCTTGAATCTGTTTTCTTTTTAAAGAGTAGCATTTCGATATTGGGCTCACACTGCTGTATTAAGTTGCATGTGGTAATTTGATTTGACGCATACCTTCCTCTGAGCTAGCTACAATACATATCCTATTTGCAGTTTTCCATAAGCAAAGACGCACCATGTGCTAACTATACAAGGTTAGTCAGCTATGACCCGACACTTTGTGCTCTTTCCACGACCGAAAGGACAGGATTCCGGGAAGTTTTGAAAAGGTGGAGGTGGTTTAAATTCGAGGAGAAGCAGTTACTTGTGCGGGATGGCATTTGAAAGTGAAAACCGGACAGAGGAAGGAGAGAAGAATGGGAAAAGAGGATATTGGACAAGCAAGTTGGAGCAATACAAACAAACAAACGCAAGAGGCAGACGGAACGACCGAAGTGAGCTCAAGTGGCGCACATAGAAAAAATGTAATAATCTTGCTGATATTCTCCTTTGTGTTTGCACAATGGAAAGCAATAGACTCTACGCGGAGGTGTGTGGCTCCGTTGAAATTTTCATCAGCCAGCAAACCCAGCCAGGAGAGAATACAGATAAACGACCGCAGAGCAAGAAAGGAAACGGAAGCGAGGAAAAGGCAATAATATGCAGGACCACGTCATGCACAACAAGATTCGTTTCAGATCTCCGTCTTCCACAGCCTTCCTCTTGCGTTTCAATCCTCAACAAAACAATCCTATTTATTCACACTTTTCCTATAAATCTAACAAATCTGACCTTTGTAGCATTTCCTGCCTTCCTTATTCCAATCTTACATGTGTCCTTCCACCTGCACTTTACGTTTTCTATTCACATTTCCATCATTCGCTTCCATCTTTGTTGTTCATCGGGGCCAAAATGCCTCGCCTTTGTTGGACTTGGGATCTACTCTTCCTTCAAATCTATGTTCGTCGTGTTCTCTGTGGCTCCAACGACTCAAGAAAATCCAGACTCCAAGTTGACAAGGTAAGAAAACACGGTGGGATTAAACGCCAATAAATCTAGGAGCCGCTCAACTTACATATTCATACCTCGAAAGAGCAAAGTAGCAATGATCAGATCGACCAAAATTCACAAATGTTACCAACGAGGTGACAATCGAGCTTTTTGAATAACTTTCATTAGTGTGTCCTACAGTTTTTACTATGACCGTCAAACAAACCTCTACGCAGAATAATTTGCAATTGAACGCAATGCCCAGGGTGTATTTTGCTTGTTCAGCTCAAGTCAGTGCTCGCCTGAAAGTTTGAAGAAAGGATTGTTTGAGTGTGTTTCCAGGGTGAGAAATGCATCATGTGTGGCTTTAGGTGTATAAACTAAAGTAAAAACATTGGCGGTCGGTGCAAGTGCTACGTGCATTGGTAGCTGGAAGAACGGCTAAGTCGACAGTGTTAAATAGTTGGGCGAAAAGTAAACCACAGACAGAGACCCACAGTTTCAGGGAAGATGTCATTGCGAGAAAGTTGTTAAATCATGATGTGGTGCAGACTATGTACGTATATCGCTCGCTCCATAAATATGCATCTCGACATTCTCGACTTTCCACAGACGGCTCCAGCTCCAGCAGCAACAACTCGAAAAGCACGCCGCTATCTACACCGGGTCCAGGTACGTGAATCATGTAGAACGAGACTAAAGTAGCAAAGAGACTTACGACCGACGTCGAATCCACTCTCCACCTTTCCTCCTTCATCTCCGTCATCTTACACATTCCCTTCCGCCCTTTCCCATCCACACAGACAGTGGCAATACGACTCTACCTTTAGACTTACTGTATTTATGCCTATGCATACCTTTAGATCAGACGTTGCGTAGCATCGGCATATCGACTGGAATCTCAGGTGCATGTGCTGCCTCTTACTCCTTGCTGGCCAAACTTTGTGTTATTCTTTCTTTCCACTTACTCAGAGCGAGATTGGATTGTGAGGGCAAATAAAGACCAAGAACAAGGCAAGAAATTAGAAATAGCAACAGAGGCCATGTCACCTCCAGTCGATCGGCAGATGTCAAAAATGTCTGATCGTGAGTGCTCGTTCACACCTTGACACGGCATTGGAGTGAGCATGAAGCTCGCACATATGTTGGTTTTATTGAGGCAACATAAACTTTCTACATTTGTCCATTTTGACACAACTCACTCGAACTCAGTCCGTCGTTAAAAGGAGCGCAGAGTTACGTGGAGCGTTAGGAATGAAGGATAGGTTAGGAGAGTGTAGCTCTGTGTGGAAATGTTGTGTGTTTGGCTTGACGATATGACGGCGAGTGCCGGTTCAATGGGGTGTGTATGACAAGGCGGTTGCGGTGGGAAAGTTATACAGAGGAAGGATGAGGATAAATAAAAATAAAATGAGAGAGACGTGGGGACGAAGCTAATCACTTGTCCAGGTTGCATTGGTGCAAACAGGGCACCTCTCCATGTGCAATCGTCCACCGGCGACACTTTGAGCCTGAGTTTAGCCTCAGAAGCATTTCCATCGAGATGACGTGCATTTTTATTGCCTCGTACAAGTAGCTTTAAGTCCAAAAGAGCAAATAGCGAAGCGTCTGGGCTGCGGCAGGCATTTGTTGTGCTGGCGTTAATAGTGGTTGGGATGCTGGGCAGAGGAAAGTGAAGCGTCAAAAATCCATATAAAAACAAAATGGTCTATAGCGCATTGCATTCTTGCTTTGCTCCGTCCTCTCGTGCCTCCTTTCTTTCTTTATGGTCGTGTCAGAAATGGTCAGAATGGTCAGGAATGGTGTTGGCGAGAGAATAAAGAGAGAGCCTAAAAGTCCAAGTGTGTTTTGGAGCGTAAACGCTGGTGATGAAAAGTGGATGAGGGATTTTAGGGTGACTGAAAGTGACCATTTGTGGTGTTGGTGGAGGACGCGACGAAGCTGAGCCACTGAGCCTCGCGTTCTCTTCAGCCCATCAACCATCTTCTCCACTCAAATGCTCTCGCTCTCCAATCCTTCTGCTCCACTCCCCAATTTAACACCAAACATCAAACCACGCATTCCCATGCACCGCTCAAACACCACACACGGCATCTTTTCCTCGCCTCGCTTCGCTCTCTGTCTCTATCTTACAAATTCCAACAATAAATGACCCATGAATCCAATGAATTTCTTTATCACTTCCACTCTCAATCCACCTTAAGCCATTCTCAATAGACTTTACTTTCTTCTCCTTCCTTTTCTCCACAACCAGCCAACCGAGCAAACCATCGCATCCCGGCCCATCCACATCACTGACTGCGCGCCTCTTGAGCATCCCTTTTTGACTGACCATATCATCAAGCGAACAAAATCCCCAAGTGCTCCGCCACACCATCCGCAGCCTACAATTACCGCATCACACTAGTCGTTACAGCAAGCGAGAAAAATCCAGACACATTCAGTTCCTTGCGAATAGCCAAGGCTTGGTCGTAACAAGTAAAGGTGACTGTTAAAGAGGTCCAAGGGCACTTTGGAGTTGCCTATTGGCTCCATGTAACCAAGTGATGATGCTTTCGAGTTGTGGATTTGGGAATTAAAAGCAAAGTCCAGAGAGCGAAACACAAGACGGAGGCCTGTGTGTCAATCGCGACGGCATTTCAAATAGAAGGTAAGCGCTGGCACTGTCTTTCCCAGTGTCATTACAGCTGGAGCAGTATTAGAAACGATTACTTGGCGGCTACTTGAAGCCATAGACCGATGCGGTGTTGGATTGGCGTGGCGGTGATAGTGTGAATTTGTGTGGAAATGAGCAAGAGATTAGTGAGGCTGAGTGAGAGTTAGAAATGCAATTGAGAGATTAAAAGAGTGCACGGAGCCAGGAAATTCGCTCAATCGTCTTCACTTGCATTCGTCGAACTTCCCTCGCAGCCCTGGCTTATTATTATACCCATTTCAATCTTGTCAATTCCTTCGCTTCTCCATGCATTTCAACTCACACTCCGCACTCGCATCTTCCTTCCACTTGCAACTTCCTGCTCACACAAGCCCAATCATAGCATGTCCCACAATCAATCCGCACTTGCTTAAAACTTGTTTGCAATAGATTTTTCAATTATAATTAACTGCATCAAAACCGGAAGTACGATGGCCGGCGCTGAATTCCGTTTGGCAGCCATAAAACAAACAATTTCAATTATGGCAAGTGCAACTCGGACGCTGACTCAAGTGGATTCTTGTACCACACACGAGCATGACCAGCACGCGTGGCGTTTAAACGTGAAACAATTGTCTAGTGTGGAATGGGACGCTGGGTAAAAGAGAAGTAAAAACAAGACGCAGCAACAGTTCGGCGGTGGACAAGAAGGGAAGATGGTGAAAGGACAGAGAGTGGCAGGGTAGAGATGCTCGTTGTTTGGCTTTGGTTGGTCAGACGGTGCTGCTTCGTGCGTGTGGTGATGTGGCGATGGGGATGGAGATGCGGGACGGATGAAGCACCGGAGGAAACGGATAAAATGGATAAACCCTCGGCTGCAGTTCACTTTGGTTTCATGTCTGTTTTTTTATCTTGTTATTCTTTTGTATGAGACTCGTGTCTAAACTGGTAAGCTCCGTCTAAAGCTCCACTTATCGCGTGTCATTCTTTCAGTTAGGAAAACACCATTTGATTCACACTCGCAATCCGCTCCTGCCCCACTCCAGTCCAACTGGGTTCCAGGGACTGTCCTCGGCTCTTCTCCCTTCAATCTGCTATCATTACACATTACAATTACCGAGTCCCTTTTGCATGGCAGCCGATGTGTGCAGAGGAATTATGATCGGGAATGTCATTGACAATTGAGTCGGTTGAAAAAGCGAGTTGGAGTTGGTGCGAGTGAAAAGTTACTTGGCGAGTGGGAAGCGGATGTTAGTGTTAGTGTGGAGCTTGTTCGTGTGTTGACACTGGACTTTAGACTTTAGAGTTGGAATTGGAAAGACAGTGCTGCAGACATGAGTGTTGAGTTGAAATCACAGTCGCATCACAGCGGCCACAGAGACAAAACAAAAGCAATACTTCTGGCTGTAGTCGCACTTGATTACGACCAGAGCAGAAAATCCAACTGCTGGGATTACAGTCACTCATCCAAATGCATGCGGATTGCCTTTGCGATACCCATTTCCTACATGCGACACTGACTACAGCTGAGTGTGCCTAGCTGCCCCTCAATGCTTGACACGAAGTAGGCACAGATTAGATCAACTTGCGTATTTTCCATTGCGACGACAACATTAATGCAGAATTTGCGGCGAGGAAGGAGACGAGTCGGAAGCGGAGACCATCTCCAGGCTCCGCTCATTTCCCCTTCGTCTCACTTGAGTTGGAGTGGCTCAAGTTTAAATCACGATGCTTTCACACTTTCACACACGGCTCCGACCAACACCACATTCTCATGCAGCAATCACACTCCCACTTGTCCTCGTCCGTCTCTCCTGTCCTCATCATCCTCGCAATCCTCACTCATCCATTCAACAACATCACCGCACGCCGCTCGCTCCAACAGCAACAGTGAATTGATCCTCCAGCAGAATCAGCTGCCCACATCCACTCCGCTGGCTCTCTACATTATTTACCACCTCATAATCCCATTACATCAACAAAGGAAACAGTCACCCTCATTTACTGTCCGCACCTACTTCTCTCTTCCGATCGCCAACACAATCCACGCTTACTCCCACCATTTAATTTTTACCAGGTAGCTACGAAGCTACAAAGCTTTCCATGTCAATTTTCATTTACCTTCCAAATCTAAATCAGCAGCAACATTTTCTCAAATGATTCACTCACGCCCGCTTTAATGAGTCTACAGCGCACGTACTGTGTGCATTGGTACGCGGAGCTGAACGTTGCTCATACACTTGGATAGTTCCGTTACATAATGTCCTTCAAGAATGCACACAAGATATAATCTCTTGTGCAGGGGAGTAGAAAGGAAGTGAGTGAAGGAGAGTGAAGAATTAGCTGTGTAACAGACGAGGACGAGAAAGACGGAAAGAACGAACTCGGTGGATTCTCGGTGTGGCTTGGCTGACTGAAAAGTGACTGAGAAAATGTTGAGTGAAAAAGCTTCTTGTCATCATTAGATGATCGTCATAAATACTTTGTTCCATTCCGCATATTACTTTGACTTGGGAGCGGCGATTCGGAGGATCGGAGAGGAAGACGGAGGAAGGAGAGAGGTTTGAACGTGGAGAGGAAATGTGGCCGGAATGATATTTATAGATGGAAAGATGACGTTGACGTTGAAATGTATGGGAAAGTGTGCGGAAGTGCGAGAGCTGGTGATGACTGTGTATGGGTTGTAATGGAAGTAGTTAGGTGTGTGAATAGGAGCGGTGTGGGTGCCTGGAGAGAGGAGACAAGGCGAGATGCAGTTTGTGTGGGGAGTCGCCGTATTAATGAGCGAATAGGCCGGAGAGAGAGCGTAATCTTTTTTGGTCGGGGTCGAAAAGGCGTCCACCTGTCGTGTTCTCATGCTCTGGCTCTCTTCTCCGGCTTCTCGGTCTTCTCGCCTAGCTACCCGAACTGGCAGTCTGTGTAGTCACAGCCCCAGTCATCCAACAGTCAGCCGACTTCGGCTTCCTTGCCATCACACAGCAACAACGACTCACACTCCTCTCGCTACTTCTCCAGCACACACTGCATTGCCAGGCTCCTGTCCGTCGTCTGGAACCTCCTCTCAGTCTTGCCTCCTTCTCTCCTCTGCCTCCGTCTCCGCTCTCACACACGCTCACCTCACTCAACTTGCCCTTCTCCTTCCTCATAACGCGTCCACCACTCGTCCTGCATCTCTCTCCAGGGACTGGCCGTCAAGTGTGTCTTCACTTTCTCTCCCAAACCCCCGCCTTCAACAACATTGTCCAGAGTCGGTGACAAAATGGCAAATATCTCCAGTATAAAAGCCCACTGTTGAGAATCATCAGAGCAAAGTTGTTGTTGCTTTCATCACTTTTTGGCTGCTGCCGTTTGCTCCTTCAACTCGAGAAAACTCCTCCATTGCCACACTTGTGTCTCTCCTCTCAGCCTCCGCACAACACAACCTAAGCAAAGTTCTTCTTCTTTCTAACTCCGCACCTGCACCTTCACTTTCTCCTTTTTCTTCCTGTCGTCCATTTCCGCACGGACTCCTTCTCATCCACTCCATTCTCCAAGTCCAACAGCCTCCCTTGGCTTCCACTCGCCTTTGTGCTTCCTTCCCGCAATTCCCTCGCCTATCCATCTTTTCACAAGTTTTACACAACCAGACTGCCTGAGTGATAAGCTGTGTGGTTCTGGGCATAGTCGCAATTGAGTCATCTCTCACGGCCTGTCGTCTACAGCACCACAATGCAAGTCTAAACTGAGCAGTTACATAGAAACGAGAGAAGCCTGAGTGGGGGATGTCGACACGGCATTTTCATCAAAGTCACGTCATCTTATCCCCTACAACTTGTAGGTAAACGCATCTCAACACATTGCATCGCATCATTCAGTGGAAAGCAAATATCCTCCAGTGTTGATTGCCACACGGCCACGTTTTATACCGTCTTTGGCAGCTTCTTCTCGCAGCTGTTCTTGTCGTTGCAGAAGCACCTTCCTTTTATTCCAACTTGTAAATTTAACCAACAAATGTGCAGGTGTTAATGCTGAAGAAAAACAGCGCTGCAAGATAATTTCTTGGCAGAAGGACTTAAAGTGTCCCCTCGCCAGGTGGGCTGGATTGTAGTATCTTAGACTCCGTGAAAGTTATAGTGGGAGTTCGAAGCTGCCGAATTTAGTCTACGTAACAGTGAAAGGAAAGCCTTCAAAGTGATTGCCAACTTGACTGAGTTTCTTCATAAAATGGGTACAGGTGAGATTTTCACTTAGCATTCCCTAAAAAACCATACTTTCACGGAAAGATTTCACAGAAGTGTGTACTTTTCCTAGGCAAAATAGTCACTGCACTAGATTGGCGCTAACTAGGAATAGCATTAGGTGACAAGCATTTATGCTTCTACAATAAACTCGCATGGATAATGAACCTTTGAATTGTGCAGGTGACCGCCTTCTTGATATCCCGTGCAAGGTGTGCGGGGACCGAAGTTCAGGCAAGCACTACGGCATTTACTCTTGCGATGGTAATTCAAAATGCACACCAACAAGTCTCTTGAGTCATCATTAAGTCATTTTTCCATCACCTTATACGTCTAATGCAGTCGCACCTGAGTAAAATGCTTGACTGTGGATGTGCAGGTTGTTCGGGTTTTTTCAAGAGGAGCATCCACCGAAACCGCGTGTACACTTGCAAAGCTCAAGGGGAGCTGAAGGGAAGGTGTCCGATAGACAAAACGCACAGGAATCAATGCAGAGCTTGCCGGCTGAAGAAATGCTTCGAGGCATCGATGAACAAAGACGGTAAAGCTAAAAAGAGTCCCTTGCAGCTGAATTCCTTAGTTAAGTAGCACAGCATAGGCTTGCGTCTTCTTAATTACCTTGTGACGAAATGACGGATGGGAAGGGAGCGAGGAGGGAGAAAGGTACGTGTGTGAGATGTGAAGCCAAGTGACGGAGACTCGGGCAGTGCGCCCGAGTTGCTGCACGGGGCTGACTATGAGATGATGGAAGTGTTGAGGAATACATTGGCTGGGCAAGTCGGTGCGGAAGCCAACAAGTCAAGCCCCTTCCTCTGGATTGGCTCATGAATAGCACTGTAGGCTGTTCGCTACCCGCTTCGTCACTTGACTTTTATCTCGTTTTGTCTCTCCGCTCTGCCCTCCCATCAGTCCCATCCAAATCCAACTCCTGTCCAACCACAGTATGCAAATCCAAACCCAGTCTCCGTCCTTGCACATGGAAAGGTGAAGGGAAATGGAGAAGCATGTGAAGAACAAGGAGTAAAAGCCAAGCCAAGATGTTGCAAGGTGAGTTTATTATGGAGGCTGCATCTCACTTGATCAAGATTGAGAGCGACAGCTGAGAGAGTGTGGCGGCTGAAGCTACGCTTGGCCCTGAATGATGGGAAAAAGTGTAAAAAATCCTGCTGAAAGTAATTGATGTAAGTTAAAGTTGGCTCACTAATTATTGTCCAGTGAGAGTTGGAGGCAAAGGAAAGACTAATGATGTGCCTTGTTTGGCTTGGCTTGTTCTACGTGCCCTCGCTTCCTCCAAAAGAATTCCACTGAATCCTCGTACCTGGCCCCTGCCCTCGTACATACTGGATGCATGCTCCACTCTTCCCTCCCTCTCCCAACCTCCCTTCGCTAATTGCTCAGATCTGTTTTTCTTAATCGGATTTGCGGTAGCTCGACTCACAATCAGCTTCAGCTTTTTCATGTCTGCTCACCCAGACTTCCTTCTCACACGCTCAACTTCACAACAAATCAACAAATACAAGTCCTGGTAACCTTTCCACTGCATATCACAGCAACTCCTGGGCATTTTTTAACTCGTGGCATTTCACAGCCGCTCACCATTCACCTACCTACATATTAATTGTGTGCTTTTTTTCCCCAGAGATTTTCTCTTTTCTCTCACATTCATTTCACCTTTGCCTTTTCCTTTCCTTTTACACTATCCTTTCCCCCGGTACTGTGATGAGGAGTGAGAGGCGCATAACTTTTTACTTTTTGCTCTCATTTTCCCTTGATTCTTGAACAACACTGGAAATGCCACGAATACATTGAAATAGAAACGCACGCTTTGGCGTTATATAACTTGTTGGCACGCAACGTTCTGCTGCAACTGTGCCTTTGATACACTCGTGTATTCAGCTCCTAATGTGCATGTCATGTGGTACTGGGGCAACGTGTTCTCCGTCCAACTTTCCTCCCGACTCTAGTCTAACGGAC
>JAAXYX010001760.1:0-20829 GCA_036851915.1 Ptenothrix huangshanensis | reverse complement strand
AGTTGGCTGTTTGTTCATTTAAGTTGAAGCTAAAGAGTCGGACCATTACTATTGCTATTACCATACCATACCATACCATATTATACCATGCAATGCCACGCGGTAGTATACCATAGATACAGTAGCATCATAGCAAAGCATGTTACATGATCCTTCTAGTAAACGGGACTCTAGTTAGTTTGTAGCCGACAACTTTTTCTGGAGGAAATTTTTGAAAAGATTTTAATTTTTCTCCTCTTTATTGAGTTTGGAAAGGTTGATTTTATTTAAGTAGGTTTGTAATCTAAAACTCTCCCTCTTAATTTATAAATGCGTTAGAAAAGTGTAAACCAACAAACATCGTCACCCTTTATTTACCTTGATGAAAGGTCTACCTGCGTGGCATGGTTAGATCCATTACACTTACACTACCTCTACATTCTATTCTATACAGAGATATGAAGGGAAACTTGGGAAATGTTTTTATTGAATTTTATTATCAATCATAAAGATCTTTTACTCACCAAGCAGGGCCCAAAGGATACAATAAAATATTAATGCCTCTCCGTCGTTAAGCGCGGAACACATGCAATTACTGATGAAAGATTGTCGGAAACATAAGTAGCGAATTTTTAAAATTGGATTTATGACTCATGCTTCATAAAAATGTTGACCTTTAGCTTCCTACTTAAAAGTGCTTCTTAAGAGCGGTAGTCATCAAATCAACGCAGGTCCACAATGGAAAGTGCTTCGGAAGCTTAAAAACTAAGAGCTAAACTGGTCATGAAAAACGGGAGAATGCTTACACGGAAATAAAAGGACATGGTAGGATCTGGCATACACACTGTACATATAGGTACCTGTAATTATTTTCATTTTAGAATATTTTACAGCGTCCATTAAATCTTAACAATATTATTGTATATGGACAGGTTGAATGATTTTCCTTGTTAATTTGGTTGTTTACAGCAAGGTATACTTTATTGTGTTATGTTCTGGCTGTCAGTTACAGAGTTGAGTGGAACATGTCATGAGTGAGCAAAAGCAAAGTTATATGAATGCATTTACCAGGGTACGTGAGAAGCACAGTGAAAAGCTTGATTCTCTAAATCTGTCGTTTGTTAAAAAAGGATTCGTTATGCTCCTCTTGCTCTCTCTCTCTCTCTCTCTCTACGCTTGCTACTTGTTTCCCCTCTCCTTTTCAATACGGCTTCCACTCGCCTTTGCTTTTACTCATACTCATATAAAGGAAGACTTTGAGCTAGACGCAATACATTGTATCTGTTCCTGTTCGTAGAGCGTAAATGCATCCTTGTATCTGGTTTCGATTCTCGACTCGTCCTCCAACAAACTATAAGTTGGTTCTAGTAAGTCGTGGTGTTGGGGCTACCTTGCCTTGCTTTCTAGCTACAGCCACCAACCAAGCCACCACTCCCCACCATGCCATAGTTTCTACAAAGTAGGAAGACTAAGAGAGTGAGAGAGAGAGAAAAATAAGTTGAGTTGGTGAAGAGACTGCTGGTCGTAATGTAAAACGTTGGTAGATTTCACCCCAAGTGCAGATTCGTGCGGTTCTCCTTCCTGCAGACTAATAGTAAAAGCATGTTTTACCATTTTATACTTTTAGAAATGCTGAAAAGTGTGTATAGTGTACACACACTTCTGTACTTGAGCAGGCACACAAGCGCACATAGAAGGCCAAGAAGCAGAAGGAAGGAAGGAAGGCAGTAGACAGTGTGAGTGTACCTACAGTGCAGTGTAGAAAATAGACGAGAGCATTGGATTTTCGGTGGTCTTATTGTCAGTAGTACGGTGTACTGTTCGCGTGGGCACGGAACGGTGCGGTGCGGTGGGAGAGAGAGAGGAGAGAGAATGTAGTGAGAAACGGTATCGCTGAGATAGAGCATAGAATGTCTTCTATTGGATAAAAATCTTTGTATAATGATTTAAGAGTCTTTTATGAATAGCACAACATGCCTAGGCAACCTCAAATAGGTCCATAGATTTTCTCCGACTTGCTCTATCTGACAGATTGTCAGTTAAATGTTATTTACTCCTGGGTGACTTCAACTCTAATGTATACCTCACACAAATATTACCCCCATGAAAATAACATATCCACGTTTTAAATTACCAAATAAATAATACGGAATTTCAACTCTACACTTTGACTTACTCTATTCCACACTTAAGCGTAGGTAGGTATGTACATTTCAGATTCCATATGATTCCATATCATTCCCTCTTATTCCCCATTATATAGACATCCACATCCACATGAGATGACTGAGCTAGAAACAGAACCGAAAGGGATAACGGTTGACGGTAATTCCTGACTTGGTTTGTTGCTATGGTTTGACTACGGTCGGCCTATGTACGCTATAGTATTTTTCCACCATATTTCACATTTAGTGAATTATGGTTTTCACCGTGCAATACTATTCACGGTAGTTTGCTACGTTTCCGCATTTCCTTCCTTGCTCCTTGCTACCTACTTTGCATGGTTTGGTGCGTGTGTGCATATCATAGATTTGAAGGCTTCGGATAGAAAATCAAGTCCAGAGCTGAGAGCGGAACGTAACGTAACGTAACGTAAGGACGTTCAAGTTGGAATCCGAGGCAAGGCAAAAAGAGGAAAGGAGAGGAACAAGGAACAAGTGAATCATTGAGGAGACGAATGAAGTTGATCGATCGTTTGAGTGTAGGACTGATGTGAAAGAGCTAGAGCACCGAGCCACATACATACACACAACTGCATTACCCACCCAACTCAAGGGCTACAGATATGTACATGCACTCATACATAGGCCTGGCTGTCGGGATTTATGAATTAGATGCGGAGAATTGAATGTGTACATGATATTTTTCTGGAGTTGAATCTAACGTAATTGCGTTGAAAATTAATAGCCTGGCTTATATTTCCGTATTTTGTTGGTTGGCCTGCGTGGCTGCGTTCTGCGTCCGCAGCCTTCAACCCACTGACTAGTGAGTTCAGTTGCACTTGCTAAAGGACAGTTTTACATTCAGTCAGTCCGTCAGTTAGACAGACAGACAGTCGGGGAAGGGGAACCATTCCTTTCCACTATTCCAAAAGTCTCTGAGGTCCCCAATGAATTCACACTTTTGTGAAAATCTCTTTATTCCATCTTTGTTTCTGACTGTGAGGATGAGGAAGACAGTAGTAGAATTACATGGTCGCTACTTTCACATTATAAGTAGCTGGGTCGACGTCAAACCTACCCATCATATACATATACACACTGGCGTATAAATAAATAACCGTTGTATCTGAGCACAAATGAAATGAAACCAATGTAAAACCAGAGAAGAATGGAGAAGGTTACGTAGCCGACATGGAGATGAGATGAGACATGTACTCCAAAAGGAAAGCAAACCATAGTATAGTCCATGTCATAGCAGTCGCTTCTATATAATTACATACATAGAGACTAGACTCAAAGATAGATACATTCGCGGAGCTGCCTAAATGCTGTATTAAATGGGTTGGCGGGTAAAATGGAGAGATGGATTATGTGCATTGATGCGACGAGACGAATTAACGTCTGAAAAGAGGAAATATTCGGAGGAGGAGGATTAAGACAAATAATGAGGTAGTCAGGGGAAAAGGAGGACGCAACTAATCTAATGAGTTTAATCATTAATTTACTGCGACCCTCGTTTCGGCAAATCACATTACGGTGTCTACATTTGAATTCTTGCCACGTCGTCTCGAATCCATCCCTCACAGTCATCTCTCCGGTTTTGCCAACACCAACCAAATACTCCCCGTATTCTACCCATCTTCCAAACGATTCTATTTAATAATATCAGATATCAGCTTCCTCATGTTCATCCACATCCAAAATCCAAAGCCCAAGCTTTTGCTTTCCCTGGTCTAGCACAGTCTGGTGTAGCATTATAGCCTGGTCTGATTTTTTTTCCTTTCCGCTTCCACTGCAATGCACTAGTCTGCATTACCTCTACATTCCTTGGGCTAACCAAAGCCAAACCCAGACCCAGAACCAGAACCAGCACCAGAACCAGAACCAAAACTAGAACCAGAACTGGAACCAGAGCGCTATACGCAACACGCAACACACAAACACAAATATCCTGGATGAACAAGTTGAACAAGCGGCTTTCCTTCAAATTTGCAACAACGAGTAGGAAGGAGAGAAGATGTTGAGCAGGTTTCTACTTTCGCTCTATTTTCTCCCAGGCTTTTTTGCCTTATCATTCCCTCCCGCCGCCTCTAGTTGTCTAATCTTACTCTTCATCTCATAAGTCGTAAGCCACAGAAAAAAAATCTTCAAGTGCACTAGAAAATCTTGTTGACTCCGTAGTCGGCATTCGAGTTTCATGTGAATATGAAGTGCCTAAGATGAGAATATCTAACTAATGCAGTTACACAAGATTCTAGATTTCAATGAATATTTCCGAGCTTATCTCTACAGTTATGTACGACCATGACCAAGGATCGGGAACGGAACTTCCAATGAGCCATCCGTATACCTACATATATACACACAGTTCTCAAGACTTTATCCACATACCTACCTACGTCTAAAGTACATGTAACACACTCCACTCTCCTCCACTCGAAGCTTACAGCGAATGGGATGTGTTGGTGGTTTTTTCTCCTTCAAAGTATAGCTTCCTGGAATATCAATACAAAGAAGCCGAGAAAAGTAGTAAAGTAATCTTAAAATCCGTTACTAAAGCTGGCAAGCTTCTTCATATTTTGTCAAGCTCTTCCCGTCTATTCTTTAATTGAAAATATGACTAAACGCTTTCGGATCAAAAATCTTCTATGTATGGGGATACGTCTTTGTGAAATCAAGTTTTTAATCAAACTTTGATTACTCTCTATAATAATATACTTGTATTTACTGTCGTTATTCAAATATACATACGAGATTTTGCTGTCGTAGCATTCCCACACACACACATTTTGCTGATTGATAGAGTTGATGAAAAATTGGTTGAGGTTTCAAGGTCTCGAGATATTTCAACAATACGCAATCCCTACAAGTTCTATTTGTAATTATTTTTGTCAAAGCCGTAAGTAGAGTCTCTTCAAGGCAACAAATTTTGAATGCCAGTGTGCACATGTACACGTGTGTAAAAATATTGCTGACCTGAAAGTAGGGGAAAAAAGAAGATCTCTGAGACTTTCCTGATACCACGGCTCGTTCGTCGTTCTGCTTGGGCCATCGAGATGAAGAAAGATCACTCAAAGCTCACGATCAAAGAAAGTTCGCCTAGGTTAAAATGTCAAGTAAAGTTAGCAAAAGATGGATAGCTAGTCTTCAAAGGTCATTGAAAATGGGCAAAAGGGAAAACTTATGTAGTAGCTAGGAGAAAAAAAATCTACAGTGACTTTATTATGTGGCTTACCTTTTCTACCTCTCTCTCTCTACCTTTTTTTCATTTATCTACCTATTTTTAGATTTGTGCTCCCAGTGCGTAGCAGAATTTATCAGGAAATACTATATCTATTTTTATATATCTGATTGTATAATAGATATGCCAGATTCGATTTCAACTTTGGGGGATTTTGTTATGATTCCATCATCCATGAATCATCCCGAGTTTTTTTTATTTCAAGGGAAAAAAGGAAAATCTTATGGAACATTTTTCATTCAAACAGTTTCTTACGTTACGGTTGATTCTAAAGGTAGATACTGTTTTTCATTGTGTCTTGCTTGCTTCTCTGATAGCCTCCCCGAATGAGGAAATACGAGTAGTTTCTTCCCATTTAATTTCTTGATAATGGTGTCTCAATATTTTGAGCACGTAGTCCAGGTAATTCCTATTCCAGTTCCTCATTTTATCAACTCTAGGTTGCATTAAAGATTTATATGAGTATTGATAATTGATGTTCGTCTAAGAGTAAGCATTTCTCTGGGGATGGAAGTTCTGCAGTAAAAATATAATCAATTATTATTAAATCTCAAGCTGAAGGAGTTTCTGTCGGAGCTTAGTTCTATAAACCTATGTACATACATATGTGCAGTGTAATGGATGGGAACTCAAGTACCTAGTTCAGGATTTCCACGGTAATATATAGACAGCCTTGCGGCATATTATAGATGCATAATAATAGTTGTAGTTTTTGGTTTATTATTTCAATAAGGTTCTCCAAATGAGTGTCGTTCGTTCCATTTAAATGTGACGTAGATGACAATATTGTGGTTTTGCGGTTGAATTCATAGTTATTCTCTTACTCGAATACTTACACTACACCACACCAAACCGCACCACATACACACACAATCACATCTGAAGATTAATTTAGAGATGATAAGTTCCATATAATTATTAGGTACACACGCCAGGTAGGGATTTCGACGTGCTTCATATTCATGCATACATATGTATATGTAACTGTGTGTGCTTATAAAGTACCTATGAGAAACTGCCAAGTGGTTTCGCCCCCAGCAAATCCTGGTCTCACTAGCGAAAGCAAAGCCAAAGCCGAAACCTAATGCAGAAATTCAGTAGGTAGTGGAACAAGTTGGAGGTCCAGGTGTATATGTATTCGTATCCTATAGCCATAGCCACAACTCATGTTTATCGTTCACTTAACTTTACATTATACTCTCGAGCCAATTATGTAAATACAGCGTCACTCAGTTATTGGTACTTGAGATAGTATGATTGACGGCGCTATTATGCGTATATGGAACAACCAACACCAGCCTACTCCACAAAAACTGATTGTGACAGGATACAGTAGTATGAGACTGATTGAATAGATAGATAGAGAGGGACTAGCTCTCACTTTACATATTTGCACATGATAGTTTCCCGATGAGATGGTAATTATAGGAGAAGCTTGAAACTAAATACGTCCACAAAGGTATGTCGCAGTGACGTATTTAATGAGGAAAACGGGGAAGCAAACCTCGCACGTTCAAAAATAAAAATTAGACATGCCTCCCCTGGCAGGAAAATATCATGAGTTTGGAACAGTAAAGGTGTAATTAAGGCCATTGTTCTACTGACAAGAGGATTATTATTGTTTTCCTTGTCGCGCTCTCGAAATTCATTGGGGTACCTCCACACAGATAATGACAAACTCAAACTAAACTTGTAAATATGAAACTAATTGTGCAGCTTCATTTGTTCTCGATTCTCGTAATTCTGGATACAAAATCCTTTGGTGTGCAATTTCAATTTTGAGGCCACATCATGTGATTAGAATCAGAGGAGGAGAGGAGGGAATATTTTTTTATCTGATCCGCCATCCTCCTCTCTGTTCCCTCATCCGATAATAAATGGATCGGAGTAGCGCAGGGAAATGTAATTAGTCGACTGTATAATTTTCCTCCTCTCCCATTCAAAGTCGCTTCAAGTTAAAAGAAACAGTTTTATTGTCATGTCATTAAAAAAATTGCATGCACTCACATTACGCCTTGAGATCAAAAGAAATATTTTTCTCTGTGTATTTTTTGGCTTGCACAAAATAGGGAGCAGTCAGCATCGTTTTCCAAAGATATTCTGGTGCAAGTCCGATGCATATGCACAATTTCTAGAATTTCGTAGAAGGAAAGTGAAAACGAGCGAGGGAAATGGAATAAAATGATATGAATCAGAAAGGATTTTTTCAAGCATTAAAAATTGAAATTCCGGGAGAAAGAGAAAGAAGAAAAAACGAGTTTCATGTGTCGGTTGTCCGGGTTGTCGGTTCGCTGGTGAAATGACTAAATATGAAGTTGTTCACGCCAATGGCACTGGCACCCTAAAAAATTTCCTTTGTCTTCCGGATTTTGCTCCTGCCACTCCCATCAATCCCTCAACTTAAAAACGAGGGCTTTGTAAAACAATGTGTCAATAGGTATACACAAGCATAGGTACATGTATCCACAACAGGGTGAGAGAGAGAGAGAGAGAGAGAAGGAAATAAATCAGGCGAGGGAGAAAGTGGGGGGGAGAAAACAGAAAACTGAGAAATGCGAAGAATGGAAAGAGAATTTGTCAGGAAATGTATGCACCGTAGGAAATATATGGATTATTTGAGGTTCGTTATCAAAGATAAAAACTTTTCTTTCAGACAATTTGATTAGCTTAATCCGCGAGAGTTGGTTCAAAGCGAGTTCGTTATCCTTGATAGGCAGGTGTAGGGACTGCAGTCGAGATAAGATCTTCTTACAGAATGGTCAGCCCACGCTTGTTTGTACAGGCTAGGAAGACAGACGATAGGATTGGCGATACCTGTATATATATAGTCCCAGGCTCCTAGAATGAAGCACGGACTAACAGGGTTCTCATTTCATAGTTTGTTAAAAGTTCTTTGTTGTCATACGACACGGAATACAATTCCAAAGATATACGATGATGGAGTCAAGGAAAAATAACAAAAACTAAAGTGACCGTGTGTAATTGGATAATTCTATTGACTTTTTTCAGGACCAGGAGGATGGCCCTTGGGGTCGCGTGAAGGCCTGGATATTCTCAACTACAGAGATCACCGAGACCGTCGACGGAGTGGGTCTTCCGACGGAGATGAGGTATGATGTTCCGTCTCACTATTGATTTACCTCAAAAGTCAACCCAGAAAAATAATTAGTTTGAAAAGCCGAATCTAGTAATGTTTGCTTTAATCTATATCGCAGTATGGCAATCGAACCATGAAATAGTTGGATTTGAATCCCTACATACATACTACATATCTATAAAAAATTCAAATAACATAATTTAGCTCATAACAATTCTTGCTTATTATTTATTTGACAAAACTGACAAGAGAAAGGTTGGAGTAGGAACAGAGTAAAACCTGTCTAAAATGATACTTGCAACTGCTTCCGATGTGGTACGTACATATAAATGTTTAAATTTCAATTATAAATCATGTTTACAGGAAAGTTCACCGCCCACTCGACACGGTCTCCCCATGATTCCACAACCAGTTCAGAATATTCCTCCTCACTTAAATTCTCAGTCGCTACGCCGATCGAGAACAAGACCAAATCCGGTCACCGGCGGTCATTACCAAACTCCCGGTGGAGTCAGTAAATCACTGATTCAAGAAAATCCTTATCAGCAACCCTACCTGGGTCGGAGCGCCGGGTTAAGTGACTCACCCACGTCCGACAATGCTTCGGATGCTACTTTAACCGACTCAGAGCTTCCCATCTCAAATCAAAATGCCTTGCCTCTTCAGAATGGTAAGCGTTTTTCACGCCCACTACTTAAATATCTATTTCATTTCTACTTTTCTCCATTTACGTTCTTAACCTTTTATCCGAAGCCCAGGTCTTTTTCCATTCCCTTTCCCTTTTGAAATTGAAACCGTTCCACATCCCTCATATTCCCAAATTCCCTTTCCAAGTTTTTTTTATTGTTAAATTCATCATCGAGAAGAGCTTTTGTTATTTTCGGGAAAACAGACATGTCTGTTTCAGGAAGTTTTTTCTCTCACATTCATGTTTCTTTTCAATAAAGTTCTTACGATGCAGTCGAGTTCTTATGCATGCAGGGAAAAAGATGTCTGAAGAGACAGTACATGATTTATCGGGTAAATCGACTAGATATATCATGAGTCGACCATCATGAAGGTTTTCCTGGCGCCTGCATGTGTGCAATGTTGCGAGGAATGTTTACTTTGCCAGGAATCTTGAATCCTAAATAACACTGCACAGTCAAGTCAAAGAGTCAAAGAAGAAAGCATTGAATTACACTATTATTGTTTACTTGTGTAGGTGGATTATTAATGGGTGGAAACCTGGACTTCTCGACGGCGTCGGGGAAATTGAATAGTCTGAAACGAAATATCAATTCCAATGGAAAGAGCACGACGGGGATCGGGCTGGTCAATCATACTCATAGCGGTAACCATGATAACCTAATCGATCAGTTTGTGATGCATACCTCCGGTGGAAAAATATATATTCCTCAAGGTAATTTTACTCTTCTTTTTAATCAGCCATCAAATCCAGAACCCTATCCCGTGTCTCTAAAAGCTTTACCTCTTCCTACTCAGCGCTCCCTTAACTTATTGCAGCAGCCGTCATTTTCGTAATTATTCTCTTACTTCCATTCCGACATCCCTCCGTCAAATCAAATAATGTGGAACATGTGCGCTGTATCAATAATGTTTCATGAACCAAATTAATTACAAACGAGAAATCGATAAGAGTACCAATCATAAATACTGGACATCAATTCAAAATCATTTATTCAATCCTCTGGAAAGTCGAAACAAGCAAATTTGTTGAGTAGAGGCAAAAAACGAGGAGCTTTTCCACTTCGAGCCATGTACATGAAGAGCATTAATGCTTTAGTAGCATCTGTGGAAACAATTTTCCTCGAACAGTTAGAGCAGGCTAGAGTCAAGCACATTTTTATGATCGAGTCGTGGGCTTTTAGTAATGTATGAGAAAGTCAAGTACGTACATATTCGCTCAACAGCAAAGCCTCGTTTATTTCCTCTACTCTATTTCTCTCGCTCTCTCTCTCTCTCTCTATTCCAGTTTTACGTACATGCCCTAACTTTCATTTGGCTTTCATTTCAGATGCTCCGAAAAATTCAACGTCCGACTACAAAACCAGCCCGAGCAGCAGTCCTACCAAAAAGATATCTGGCAGGTAAATACCTCTAATTTTACGCTCATTTGTTCAAAATCTTGGATTTTATCACCTACTACGTTGTAAGTTGTAAGTAATTTATATAGGCTGCAGATGCACAATATTTCATCAACTAACACACGTTATTATGGAATTCATTAAAGAAATCCTACAACAAATATTTTAGTATCACAGAATTAAAATCGATTTTCCTGTACTTAATGTCCAACAAGCACGTAACATGTTTAAGTAGTACTAAATTAACTAGATTGTGGACAAGATTCCATAATTAAAGGTTGTGTACATACACGACAGAATATTACTACCTATTACCAGGATCCCTAGCGTGAAGAAGTAGGAGAAAAAAATTGCTAGAACTAGAACCATGCCAGAGCTTGAAATACAAAAGTGTTGTAATGTCCTTTTCAGCTTACTGTATAAAGATGCCGTGAACATGGGGTCGTTACGTGATGGTCGTTCCATTTCCAAGTCTGATGATGATGATTTCATGTACAAAGTCAAGAGATTCTGCTGCACCTGCAATAAATCGTTGGCAATTGTTCTTATTTTCCTGCTCTGCGTCTCCTTCATAGTCAATATTCTATTTGGTAAGTTTGTCGCATTTCCATTGTCCCTCCTTGCATGCAAACCGTAGAAATAAAGGCACTATGTAAATACATCTACCTACAAAGATTTACCTAGTTCCACTGGTAGCCATAGATCAAATATAAAGTATATTAAAAAGCAATAGGTGCATAGATTATTTTATTATTTAGACACAACTATACATACATCTCTATTCACGTCGCTAGCTGTATTTAAATACCGTCTTAAACTGTCCCCCTTAAGGTAGGTAATACCCATTTCATATTGAACGCTGAGGACACCATGTCAAAAAGTCAACGTGATTTTACTATCTTCATGTGCACGCAAATCTTACAATAAAATGAATGATTTTTATGCACCACGAGCTAGAAGACGGGAGATCGTCTTCAAGCTTCGTCTTTCTTTACGTCTTTTGTGCATCCAAGTTGAAATGAGACATTTCAAAAGGTTTCAAATATCTCAACTTTTCCCAAGAGCAAAAATGCGGCAAGGCTCAGTTCTCTTCCTTCAACAAAAAACAGGAAAAAGTAAAAGGAACCAAAAATATAATCGCTCTTTTCAAACGTGAACAGTCAACACATGAATCCGCTTGAGTCACCTCAAAGAGGGTAGATGAAGGCAAAAAGTATAGACTTTTCTTTTGAACAAAAGGCATTAATTTTCTCATACTTAAATTCCTCTTATGTTCAAATCATATCATTTCCTTTGTGAGTATAAATAATATGGATATAGCGGATTCCTGAGATTCTGCGTTTACTCCTTAGTATTTTTGAATACATGTATTCCCGGTAACGTTAATGCTAACTTTCCTTTTTATTTTTTAACGAGGCAGACGAATACATAATCATAATAATTCTATTCCAAGTTGATATTTGCCACAGTTCTAACTTCTAACATAATACAGAGCTCTTTCTTACATTCTCTTTTGATGATTTAAGCTTACGTAGATGTTCCTTGGCTGGATTTGCCATTTACGCTCGTTGTTAGATCGTCTTATTCATACAACTATAAAGCTGAATTTTTATAAAATTCTACAATGCAAAGTGGAGATTTAGGTTCATATAATTGACAGAGAAATATATTATGTTAGTGGTGTGCGTCAGCGGAAAATATGCAGACTACAGGTATTTTTGAATTAGCATGTACCTAAGTAACACATGGGTAGATTCACAGTGGTTTTCTCTTACATGGTTGAACCATATTCTCCTACAAGACGAATAATAATTATGTAGCTTACTACTAACACGAGAGTTACATAAATATACACTTATCTATATGCGTTTGACAAAAATATGTAATTGGCACCATTATGGAAAGTACGCGTCCTTTTATATAAATAATTCATCCGAAATTGTTCATTATATCTCACATAAGCTGATATCGGATTTTAAGGAATACATTCTGCACTTAATTATTCAAAACCCTGAATTATTTCCATCGGTCAAAATGACTTTGGGCTCAAATTACTTTTCGCTAAATTAGTACCAGCTGCTGTACAAGCAACACATTTTAATAAGAAATCTTATTTGTACATAAATAAAAAATATGATTGGAAAGTAGATAAGAGTGAGAACTACGATAAGTGTGTAAGCTAAGTATATATCTGCAGAGCTGGTACATGGAAGTGGTTAAGTATGACGCACAATTTCTACCACCTGGAAAATTGGGTTGGCAGGAATGGCCAACCGAAACTCCTTAAATTATTCAATCAAGCAAGCTATAATTGGACCTTTCATGTCATACAGAAAGAACGTACTTATTTTCTCGAATTTCCGATTGAGATATTTATAGAATTGAGTTGGAGTGGCGCAGCTAATTCAAGCTATTACATGTTTCTTCTCCCCGCGGAGAAACAAAAGTTTTTAACTGCCAAAATTATTTATTAGATTGTTTTTTGCTTTGAGGTATACCTTCAAATTACCTGGAAACAACTTTTCTTATACTGGCTAAAAATGTACTCGAAAAATTTAGTTGGAGAAAAGTCTCTGCATACTTTCTAAATTAAATAAATGAATTTCAGTGAGAGCCCGTCCGTAATGTTCATTTCTAATGTGGGATGCAATTTAGAAAATATTTTCTCCAGCAAGTACGCATGTAATACATACATAGGTGCTTAGGTACGGGTGAAGAGGCACACCTTGCATGAACTCTTGAGGACAAAACACAAGAACTAACGAATGTATGTTTTTTGCTACGATTCCAGGAATAGGTGCATTACCATGGGAGAAAGAGAGTGCCAAATGTTGTGTACAAGGAGTAGGTCGGATCGATGACAACAACCGAGACATGAGACAATCATCGACAGCTAGTGGCAACGGAAGTCAAATTGGACGACCTGATAAATCAACAACTTCCACTGCAGGTTCGTTGAATTTTTTCAGTCATTCATTGATTATTTCTACACCTAATTTTCGCTTAATCTAGATGAAGAACGTAACGTATTCACGAATTGCATGGCGACATGAAAAGCTAGCACATGTACATACAATGAAGTGCGTTTCTGCGCGCATGTATCAGATACTGGGATAATTTTTGATACTTTTGGTCGTTGCTTAAACTTAGTAATAGTATTTCAAAATTTGATCCTATAAAAACGTACTTAATATGCATGATCCCTGATGAAAAGTACTCGTACAGTACATTATAATTTAAACACTTATTATGTAGCTGTAGTGTTGGCTGTAGATGAGATGGATGATGGGAAACGGAGTGCACGCTTGCATGTAGCTACTCGGTCTGACCGGAGAAAACGCTTGAAACGTAATGTGGTGGTGGCATTAGTCAAGAATAGGAGTGAGAGTAAGGAGACGCTAGAGTTGCATTTGCATGCTGCTCAGGATGGCTTAAATGAAATGGTAACTCCGTCAACGGAACCTATTACGGAAGGAATAGAGGAAGTGGAGGAATATTCCAAAATGAATTCACTAGACTCTTACCACACACTTAGTCTTGGGCAGAATGGAAGAGATTTTCATGAGATAAGCGAAGCGGTCGCTACGAATTCGAGAAAAGCAGACGATGGCACCGAACCGCTCGTGCTACCGTCGACTCATTCAGAGACGCGCGTGGAGGAAGAGGAAATAGCTGATGACTCAACTCGTAGAAATATTTTCGATCATCTAATTGAAGTGGTAAGCCAAAAGCGAGAACCCGAGGAAAATACGTCTTCGACAGAGTCCGTAATGAATGTAGAGGAAACCACAAGGAAAACGGGGACGAAGACGACATCGACGTGGCAGGCTACCAGCGTTCCCGCACCTCCAACTCGTGAACTCGTCGAGACTGGAAGTTTAGACAGTGGAAATGAGTGGGAGGGGATGATGGAAGTTCAAAGGAACCACAATGAGAAGGAACGGACGGAACAGACTGTGGAATATGTGGAAGTAAAGTCGATAACTAATATGGTAGGAGCTAAAGCTGTCATATCAGACTATTCTCCTCATGGTAACCCTCACATTGACCCCAACCATGAAGTTGATGAAAGACTCATGATTGTCAAGACGGGCTCGGGAACGGAACCAACAGCTGGAGATGTTCATGAGCTGACTCAAGCAGATGACTCTTTGGCTCAATTACCGCCCGCCGCTCAGCACAACTCACAGAATCCGCCACATCTCTTGTATTCATACAAGTACCGTCGCCTTCAGCCTAGCGAAGAAGCGATGGCTTCTAAAAAACTTTTGCTTGTCAACAGCAAACCCCGACCAGATTCTTCTGTAAATCAAAAAAGTATCAAACTTGAGCACAATTATCAGCACAGCATCTTGAGCAGATATCCTCATATTTCGTTTATACCCAGTGAAGACATGAAAACGGAAAACTTTGATGGGAATGGAGATGAAACTGTTAGTGTTTCGAGCAGTAATAAGGGAAATCCGAATGAAAGGATTACACAGTCTACTAGTTTGAAAATTATAAAGGACCCAAAGAAGATATCGTTTCAAAGGGAAACCCCTACTGACAACAAAGTCCTTTCTTTGCCTGTCAATAATTATGCGGCTCATGAAATCCCAGCTGACACACACACACTGCAGAAGAAAGGAAAATCTGAGGATTCTTCAGCCAGCATTTCAATTTCCTACGATCATCCTAATCTTCGTACATATGAGCAGGAACGAGCGATTCCAGTGGAAATTGTCCCCATTCAAGTTGATCATCATCACATGGGGGATGATGTTCAGCAAAATACTGACAATCCTTTCAAATCTTTTTCACATACAAGCGAAAAAATTTCCCCAATAGATGATTCGCAATTATCAGAGAATGAGGAGAAAGAAGAAGAGAACAATGTCATTAAGGCCGAGATAGACATGGTCCTACATCCCCAGATTGAACATGCGAGTCAATCGTTTGACAAGAAAACTAATAGAAGACCTTTGCCAACAGAAAATAATCATATTGATGATGGGCAACATTTTCTTCCTAGACAGAGTGACAATCATAAGTCCTCTATTTATCACGGCGCACAATGGGAGAGCCATAATGAGAAGGGGAATCCAAACAATTTTTTCTTACCACAGAATCAAACGGATGATATTATTATCTCTACCGAGAGAAACCTTCACAGTCCTAATAAACCGTGGAGCATTAGAAATGACACAAATAATATATTAACTATCTCATCATCAATGCCTAATGAACTTTTAACGTCAACACCATTTGGGTCTTCCGTTTCACAAGACAATTCATTCACCATTTCAAAGAGGAATGGCAGCAGTCGGACTTTTAGCGTCACGACCAGCAGCCTCAGCAGTACCAGGAGTCCCAGCACCAAACAGACCTATGGATCGAACTGGGGTGGAATTTGTCAATGCTTTTGTCCTTGCTTAGAGAATGATGACTACAGCGCCAGCAAAGAGAATTATAATGAGGGCAATGACGGTGACGGTACAACTATTGAGTCGACTACTGACACAAGTGGGACCATTAGCACTCATTCTTTTGGATCTGGGTTAGGAGAAAACAATCCGGAAGATGAAGAATTCATAGTAGTTAGCACTGGAAAGACAGCATTCAACAACAATAAGTCAAACTTTAAGCATGTCACCGATGAATGGATTGAATTTTCTACCCCAGACTCCGATGCCAGTGGAACCGGAGAGAGTGGAGACGGAGATGTTCAAAGTTTTACCATTCCAGTCACTGAGTCTAATTCGAATACGTACTCTGCTCAAGAAGAAAATCAATACTATTCTTCTCATTCTCCTTTGACTGTGGAAACAATTACAGTGCAATACGACAACCAAGACAATAATAGTATTTCCGAAGAAATTCCTAGCCCGGGGTTAGAGACTGCGGCAACTGAGAAACCAATTGTGAGCTACTACCCGTCTTCCATTCCCAATATCGTTGATGAGTTCACGATGAGCCCTAGGGATTCTTCCTTGTACAACCTCTCCAGCAACGAGGATGAAGATCCAGACGCAGACTATGGAGACGATGGAGGAGACGAGGAAGGCGAAGACGAACAAGACTTGCTTCGCGATGACAATGAAACTATGAGATCCATTGTGGAAGTTAGCACAATGGCCGAAATGGGGTCGACTCAAGAAGATGACTACAACCGTGAAAACTCGTTAGTTGGCAAGACTAATGGAACTCAAAAAGAAGAGTTTGAAGAAAAAGAAGAAATCTTTGAATGGATTCAATGTAGTTGCTCTCGTGAAATTGGTAAAAATTATGATGAGAATGAGAAAGTGGAACCAGGTGAGCTCTTGTTGTTCCTTCTCCTTGTCTTCGTTAAAAAATAATCGACCAGTTCAGCTCCAATTCCATGTATTATGCATTGTCAATTGTTCCGTGCGTACTGTCTCGAAACTCCTGTACACTCACGACCGAACCGACTAAGGGTTCTGGTATTCTCTGTTTTCGTACTTCGCGCCAAACCCATGTTTTCTCTGTACCGTCATCTTTACATCTTTACATTTACTTGTTTTCCGCTTTCCTCCGTCCTTCGTTTCGATCATGTGAAACGAAATTGTGAACAATCCTCCTCTGCAAACACCAACTACTTGTACTAAAAACAAACTGCAAAACTGGAAATTCAAGAACAACTTCAACTGTTCTATTAATGTCCACAACAAAATCTATTATGACAGTCGAAATGAATAATTTTGTGCCAGCTGGGCCCCTGGAATACGCTCATGCAGCAACTAACTACTCCCAATGTTTTCTGCACGATGATACTAACGAGTTCGTAGCTTTCTCCCTGCTTCAGTAAATACTACTAGTAACAAGAAAGTAACAAGAAAATATCTGAAATGAAACTAGCTGCTTTTTGTAGTCATATCAATGGAATTTGCTTTGCAACTTTCCCAGCCTAAATACTTAGTAAATGCCTTTTTCCTCTGCTTTCCTTCCCTTTGAATTGTACCAGTGTGCTATTCTCTCATTGCATGCTCAGTTATGAATATCAAAAGCTTACTGCAACTTTTTAGGTCAAAACAGATGGTCTGCAATCTGCAATATTTTGTCAGAATTCTATCCCGGAAGCTAAATTTGGAATGCATGAGTTGCTTTAATATCTGACCGGTAGTTCCTGATCTTGTTAAACCTGTCTCGTTTTCTGCATCAAAAGTAAAATAGAATCCATGAATGTTAGGAATCCATGTATCCGCATTTGAAAAATTGTTTCCAGCAGTTACAAAACGACACTATGGTTGTAAGTACTTTCTGCCAAAACTCAAAAACATTTTTGTAAAGTAACTTTGCGCAACCTGAAAATCAAATATCTGGTTTGGTCCTAAAAAAAGATATAACTATAAATATCGACTATATGTAGAATAAAGCCCAACTCATGGAGGGGAATTTTTGCACATGAAAATCAATTTTTGACTATAAATTGCAGTTATTCCTTCTTATTCCAGAGCACTTAAAGATTTTTTCCTGTAGTTTGATAGCTTCTAATCCGCAAACTGGACTATTGAGCATTTAAATGAAGAGTCCGCGTGGACACTTTTGTAGAAAAAATGCGTGAGTACAGATTGGCTGGCCAACTGTGAAGACCTTATATATATGTAGTTTGCCGTAGTATATGCATGTATTTGAGCATGATGCTGCTGTAATATCTCATTTCTGTGAGATACACTTGGCTTGAGAATTTCGTGTGTCTAAAAGTGAAATAGCTTAAAGCGATTTTGAGAATCAGCGACGAGAAAATTGAATGTAGGAAGAGGATATGAAAAATTTCTAAATATGAAAATGTTGGTACACTTTAGGAATCCGAACATTTCCTGCAGTTAATTTTCCCCCTGATGGAACATCTTTTGCTCAAATAACATTGGGTAGTCGACTGTCAAATATAATCGGATCGTACAGTTACTGGAACATGCAATTTTATCAGTCTGAAGGAGCCTATGTAACTTGGGAGATGAGCGTACCGCGAGGAGCAAGTGTTGGTTTCTACGCTAGACGAAATGCACTACCAACACATACACATTATGATTTCATGGAGATTCTTCGCGGGTTCAAAACACGGTCCAAACGAAGTTCACCGGTAAGTTGTGTTTCTCCGAGTCTGTCGGTCTGTCTGCTCTTGACTTCTGTGGCTTGTCTATCTAAATAAACTGACGGATGAAAGAGGTTTCTTGTTTCATTCCAACCAACAAGACCTCCTCATGAATTTCTTACTCCGAAGCTCACCAAACTTCCTCAGTTTCTGGCAATAAGCCACAAAAGAAAACAACTTAATGCATTTAATAATTTTTTTGCTCGAAAATGAGATTAACTATGGAGGAAACCACAACTAGCCACGATGTAACCCAATGCATGCTGTTTCCCCCAAGTCTTTAATTAAATTTTTCTTATTTTTACCAATGTTTTGTCTCTCTATTTTCAGCCGTCAGTTACAAAAGAAGTCAGTAAATTTATCGAACAAGGACATTGGTTTCTATCCCTTTACAATGATGATAGTGATCCTCAGGAAGTCATTTTTGCCTCAAGTATCTCGGAAGAAATGACCGAAGGTTGTCCAAATGGATGTAGCGGTAATGGACAATGTCAAATGGGCCACTGTCAGTGTAATGGCGGATTCGGAGGAGAAGACTGCAGTCAAAGTACATAATTCATTTATTCTTCTACATTTTGAGACCATACTTTTTACGATACAACATAGACCTCTTGCTGAGCATCACTTCCGTTTTTGCTTATGTCGAGCTATGAAAAAGTACTGGTGCGCTATAGAATCCTGTACAAAGTACAAGGTTCCTATCTGTAGTACCGAGTCAAAAGCATTATTCCTCTCAGTAGACGAACATAAGCTGCCACATGTACATGTATTATAGAGTGGCCACCAACGAAGTACCTGTAAATAATTTCACATTGCTCCATAAAATGGAATGCGAACCTTAAAAACAATGTTAAAAGAAACGCTATAATTTCAACTGATATTGTTTGTCCTTCTAACGTAGGCATCTGTCCTGTGCTGTGCAGTGGACGAGGAGAGTACTTAAATGGTGAGTGTCAGTGTAATCCGGGCTGGAAGGGTAAAGAATGTAATCTTCGTCATGATGAGTGTGAAGTTTCTGATTGCAATGGTCACGGAAAATGTGTCAACGGAAAATGTTCCTGTGTACGGGGATACAAAGGCGAATACTGTCAAGAGGGTAATTTTTCTATTTTCTCTCCAGTGCTGGTAGATACACACATTACATATACTTTTTGTGCTTGTTGCCTCACACTGCCTAACTTGGCTAGCAATTTCCAATGTGTTTAATTCCACATCTTACCTACCTAATGCCTCGCGAGACACTGCGTGCATAAAATGCAGGGGAATGAATGTGAAAGAAAACTGTATGTAGCAATTGTGTCATTAAATAATACCATAATTATGATACCAATCGGGGCGTACCAAATTACCTATTAGCAGGACAATCATGTTCTGCTCAATAAAATTATCTATGGTAGTAAAACGTAGCATTATCACTATTGCTTGGGGCTATGAAGAATTCGGGAAAGGCAGACCAATTTAGCTTGTATTTCATTTATTCCTCCATTTCTATCCAATGAAAAGAATAAAGAATTCAACAAACAAACAATGACTACACAATATACTTGACTGATAAAGTCATTTTACCTTCAATCCAGTCCTATGTATCTCTACATGTCCAAGATAATACTACAGCAGACTGGAACATGCTGGTTTGAAGGTAGATGATGAGGCAGCTTTCTTTTAACAGCTTTATTCGAAACATCATTATGTAACTGAATCGGATATCATTTGAGTAGGCGTTTTTTCGTGCTTTGCTTTTCTCCTTTTTCCAGTCCACATTACGCCAAACATATTATTCATTATAATGTCAATGTATTCGTCTGACGCTCTGTGTGTGTATGTTTTGGGGGGAAATTTATAGTTGATTGTGTGCATCCTACATGTTCGGGTCACGGTTTCTGTATGGCTGGAAGTTGCATGTGCAAAAAGGGTTGGCGTGGGGCTGACTGTTCTCAACCGGACAATGAGGCACTACAATGCTTACCAGATTGTTCATCTCATGGCGTCTTTAATCTAGAAACACAAACCTGCAGTTGCGAACCAAGATGGACGGGTGAAGATTGTTCCCAAGGTATATCATTATACAACAGTTATTGCATGCTTTTGCTGGAATTTTATAATCCACTCATTCGTACATAAGTCATGGTTTGGGAAAAGTGACATGGGGTATTTGCCTCACTCGTTCT
>JAAXYX010001759.1:0-20830 GCA_036851915.1 Ptenothrix huangshanensis | reverse complement strand
CCGCACTTCGGGTCCAACATCTGTACCTGTACCCGGGTACAACTAATTACTCGGGTCCACGAAATGTGTACCCGGGTCCGCACCCGTACCCGTACCCGTACCCAGGTACCCGGGTACAGCTGGACCCGTGCGGAGCACTAATGCAGGGTGCTCAACAAGGAATCGATATCCTGGGGCAGCAAGCTATTGAAGCAATCCAACCTCTCTTGTCGAAAATGCAAGCCATGGAAAAAGGCAATAATTACACCATTACTCACGCGAATCCACAAACTCGAAAAATCCATGAATAAATCTCGACTTCAGCAAGCAAATCTAAACTCGCCATTGAACAAGATAGATTCCAAATTGCAGAAAATTGAAAAGCACCAATTAGCCCCTGCTACAGATCCTGAAATACCTGCTCACACCAAGTATTGTGACAATTTTTCCAGCGACCTTATCCCCACCGGCTCCAATCATGACTCGCTGAAAGCAACTCCAAATCTTTTTGCCAAGAACTATGCGTTGTCATGCATGGCATCAGAGAAGATTCGAATGAAACATGTGAAGATTTACACCGCTCCGTTACAAGATCGATCGAGCTTATTTCTATATATCTACATAATGTACCACAAAAAACTCATGCAGGTGAAGGTCCTAAAAGTTGTATACCATTCGAAAAGTAATCTTGGTAAGAGTGAAAATCCGTTAAAAATTTTGCAATTGCTGAAACGGTTTACCGGTTTTTTACGGTTTTCCCCCGTTTTTTTCGGTTTTTTTCAAATTGTAACTAGCGAACTGCCGTTACTCTCGCGGAATTTAGTTCTACAGAATAGCTCTTTTAAAGCGCTTTCTTATGGTATATCACATGTTCAGATTGATTAGGTGTGACCGTTCGAAATCTTAACTTTTCTGATTTCCTACATTATTTCTACATATCTACATAATTTACCACAAAAAACTAATGCAGGTGAAGGTCCTACTAATTGTATACCATTCGAAAGGTAATGTTGAGAAGAGTAAAAATCCGTTAAAAATTTTGCAATTGCTGAAACGGTTTACTGGTTTTTTACGGTTTTCCCCAGTTTTTTTCGGTTTTTTCTAAATTGTAACTAGCGAACTGCCGTTACTCTCGCGGAATTTAGTTTTACAGAATAGCTCTTTCAAAGTGCTTTCTAATGGTATATCACATGTTCAGATTGATTAGGTGTGACCGGTCGAAATCTTAATTTTTCTGATTTCCTACATTATTTCTACATATCTACATAATTTACCACAAAAAACTAATGCAGGTGAAGGTCCTACAAATTGTATACCATTCGAAAGGTAATGTTGAGAAGAGTAAAAATCCGTTAAAAATTTTGCAATTGCTGAAACGGTTTACCGGTTTTTTTTCGTTTTTTTCAAAGTGTGCCTACTAAACCACGGTTATTGTAACAAGAGGTGAAAAAGGTAAAACTTTGGAGAATCAATTTAAAATGCTAAATTTAAAATCTTTGACATGATGAAATGAGAAATTAGAACATTTTAATAACTAACTATTGAGGCCAAAAAGACTTAAACTTGACAGAATGAGCTTAAAATCGGAACACATTCTAAGCCAGCCATTCTGAACAATAATACAAGTCGTTTGATCTGTGGAGGTCACCAAAGGTCTAATCATATGCTGATTTCAGTCAAACTCGGCATACATACGTATCTTAGCGTTTTCTAACGCTAAATGACATCTTGGCTGATGTGACACATCTTTTACGTACTGCATCGTATAATTACTACCTAGAAAACAGATGGTCGCAAAACGCACCAATGCGAGCGGAGCGAGCAAAAAAACAAGGCGCGAAGCGCCTTGTTTTTTTTACAACATCTAAAATTTAACGTAATGCGCACACTTCAAGGATATCTACTCATCTGTAATAGAAACTCTGCACAACAAACGCCCAGTTCTTTCATCTTTCTTCTTTCGTTCTTTGTTCAGTTCTAGTTCCAGTTTCCAGTGCAGTCAACAAGATCAATTTTGACTTTTGACAATGCTGTCGTATTCCTGAATTTGCTCCGCAAATAACCAACCACCTTAATCTTGTTCCGAAAAATTTAGACTCCAATAAAGCTACCCAAAACAATCGAGACTCTTGATTTTTTACTAAATGAATTCAGACTTCAGATGATGTTGCAAACTAAAATCGAGACTCTTAATTATGTACATAATAAAATCGAGACTTTTAATTACATACAGAATAAAATCGAGAATCTTGATTTTTTATATAAAACCGAGGTTCTTGATTCGTTTTTTCAAACAAAAAGCTAATATTTTGGTACCAAATAATAACGAGACTTTTAATCTTGTTACAAAGTACAAACGAGGCTTTAGATTTTATTTGTCAATGAAAGAGCGACTGTTGATTTAATTACGAAATAAATTCGACGCTTGGTTTTTTAACGAAATTAAATCCAGACTTTTGATTTTGTTACGAAATAAAATGAAGGCTCTTGAATTTGTTGTGAAATCGGGACTCCTGAATTCGTTTCTTAAACAGTGGCGACTTTGAATTTCGGAAATTAATAAAATGCGAGATTGATGATTCGTTACTTCTATAAAATCGAAAATCTTGACTTTATTAGTCATTAAAACTATTGTTTGAATTAATATAATCGAAATTACGTCTTGGTTTTGACTAAATTGTTCCGTCGTGAAAGGCATTTGAATGTTTATGCACTCAAATCCCGAATCCTGATTTTGTAAGTAAAATCTATTTCGAATTCGAGACTCTTGACTTTCCTCATCATTAAATCTGACACGCTGGTGAAAACGTCTTGATTATAAAATTAAAAATCGAACTAACAAATGGTAAACGTTCAGTTTCAATGTTCAGTTTAGTTGCTTCGCATAGCACTAGTGCTTCAGCTTGGAATCATGTTAAGTGCGTTAACGTGCGGCTTTTCGGCAACCGCGACTTTGGACAGCAAGTCCTCGGTTAACTAGTTAACTGTGAATAGGCCTGGTGTACAATAGCAGTAGGGACAGCGCTAGTACCAACTTATCACGTACACGGATAGAGCAGGGATAGTACTAAGTGAAAACTACCGTTGGTACTATTTAATTAGGGGAACGATAGTTCTAGTTCCAAAGCCAGCGCTCACTCAATAGGGCTTCAATAGGGACAGGGCCGTCGCCAGGTTGTATGTAGTAGGGATAGAGTAGGGATAGTTCAGTCTTCGTTACTGCAATAGGGCTGGAATAGGGTTAGCTCCAAACGGCACGCAGCTCAACCTTTTTGCATGCTGGCTAATGTAGAGTTGTGCCGTTGTACGGCAGGCGTGCAAGAGTGAGATGTCTTCGCAATACTAATACTATGAAATTGGGTATGGATAAATTCCATCCTCCACAATCACAGCTAATACTAGCAGTGGGCTGACGGCTCTTTGTATGCTAAACTGCTAAATATTAAGTCAAAGGGATAATCGCGGAAGTTAATTGATAGAGCGTGGTAATAACTCTAATTTGAACAACCGAGATTTGATTATTTGATTAGCACTTGTTCCTAGTATTTTGAATTTGAGTTTCTTGCGTTTACTTGAGGTGCTCCGCCCTGATGATTTAATGAATCCGGACTCACTGGCTTCATAGTATGTGCCTAAAACAAAGCTCAAGTTTTACTGTTTGAATTGTCTCAAACCAAAAGAAAATAAAAACAAAATTAAACCAAATTAAAGGATGTCGTTAATTCAATTCCATGTTGGCATTCACATATAACTCAAAATTCGACTTACATTGTAGACTTGATTAACTTTGTGAATATCAAGAATATGATTTTCTAGCTTCTCTGGGTATTGAAACTAACTCACGGAGGACATATTCCTATGAAATAGGCCGGCCAGAGTAGGGCAGAAAAAATTCGAACCTGTGTTAACGACATTTTTTAAAAAATACAATAAAGAGTGCACCAAATCACAGTCGTGAGTTGCCTCTATTTAATTTCAATGTCTCTATTTGTTTCCATTGGCCATTGGCTTTCCAAAACAGTGAGCTCTTTACCCACCATACTTTACTCATATTAACGACATAGGGGAACGATTGGGACAAAACTTTGACTAGCAGCAAATAGGGTAGGGCAGGGCAAATTTAAAATTGCGTTTACGCGGAACGATAGGGCAAAAATTTTGACAAAGAGAAAATATGGCTGGGTAGGGCAGGGCATTTGAACCTGCATGAAAACGATAGGGGAACGGTAGGGCTAATATTCTGGCCAGTAGAAAATAGGGCTGGGTAGAGCAGGGCAAATTAAAACCTACTTGAACGCAATAGCGGAACGATAGCGCCAAAATTTTGGCTAGACACAATTGGGGCAAAATAGGTTAGGGCAAAGGGGCAAACTCAAACCAATATCACTGGTTATGTTATTAAAGATTATTAAAGAAAAAAGAAACTAACTAACTAAGTTAAGTCTACTAGACACTGGAAAAAGTAAAAAAGTGTGAAACGGGAAATGCTTGGGTTTGGTGGACGGAGGGAAGTGTGAACGAGAATTGCAACGGACGGTGTGTTGGTGTTGGTACTGGTAGTGGGTTGGTACTGTTGGTGTTGGTTGGGAAGTTTATAAGATTTGGGAATGAGAAATTGGGATTTCGCTCCCGCTTTGCCCGCTTATCAACTACTCCGTGTCTCCCGCAACCAAAAATAATTACTTTCACATTTTTCGAGTTCACTCGTTTTTCTTCAAGTCATGTCGACTCTCTTTAACCTAGGAGGCTTTGGGAACACGCTAAACACCAACAATCCTTCAGGTACCTTACATTTTACCCGTTCATAAACACAAACAGCGACTTTGGAATTGAAACGGATTATATAAATTGTTGCATATTCAGTCCGTTATTTCAAAATTTCATTGCTATTGTCACGATTGGAATGAGACTCTAAAATTCTCTCCTGCGTCTTCTCACAGCATTCTCATTTTCTCAACCGGCTCCCACTACATCGACACCTGCAGCCACGACTTTCGGTGGATTTGGAGCTTCAACTTTGCAACCCGCGTCAACCGGTAATCATCGTGCACTGATCAATACATTTCCAATTTTAGGTGTCTTCAGTTTTGGTGTATTATTTGCAATTACTTCCTGGTTTTATAAATAAAGGATTGTTACATACACAGGTTTTTCTTTCGGACAACCAGCGACATCATTTTCCGTTGCAAATCCCGTCTTTGGTGGAGTTGGAGCTTCTGCTCCACCAGCGTCTTCTTCCACTGGTCAGATTTTCCATTTATTTCAGATAGGATTGTTTTAGCTCAAGATTTCTAACCTTGGTTTCAAACATTCGTTTTGTAATTCACTAGCCGACTAGTAATATTGATTGTATTTGATATTGTAGCCGTACACACTGCTTCTTTCTCTCATCGCTTCGGATTTTGCACTATTTTCACACATTTGTAATTACCAAATCTCCAAAAGTCTCAAATAATATCAGAGTCAGCCGAATCTCTTTATTAGTGGAAATACAATGCGATTCTTAGCGATGCGAAACTTACGTAAAAGTGAGAGGACCCGAGTGTACGGCTAGTGACTCGAGTGATTCCATAATGCTGAATTAATTGTGATACCTTCGATGAGTCAAAATGAGCTAAATCCAAACGGTTCTAAAAACAAAATCACCTCAATCCAAAAGACCTTCAAAGTAAAATTTTTAAATAAAATTTCATACTTAAATAATTTTGAAACGTTTCAAAATTTCCTATTTCAACAATTTTTGAATGTTTTGTTTTCCTATTTTAGCAATTTTCGAATGTTTCAGAAAATCCTATTTTACCAATTTTTGAACGGGTCGGAATTTCCTGTTTTAGCAGATTTTGAACGTTTCAGAATTTCGTAATTTAGCCCTTTTGATACGGTTGAAAATTTATTCTAATGTATTTAGGCCACTTTGCTTTGAAGGCTTTTTGGGTTTAGGCCATTTTGCTTTGAAGGTGTTTGGGGTGTAGATCATTTTGACTCTTCATCGACAATACGAAGTTTAGCTCATGTTTGGTTCTTGTTTTGACATAGGATTTTCCTTTGGACAGCCAACGAATACAGGTTTTGGGGGATTTGGAGCTGCTGCTACAGCAACTTCAGCTCCAGCAGGTCAGCAGACAATTTTTGGACAACCATTAACACTATTTGGGCAACCGCAGCAGCAGCAACAACAACAACAGCTTCAGCTCCAGTCTCAACAACACGGTCAAGTTGACGAAAATCAAGCCCTGTACCAATCAATATTTCAAGTTTGCAAGTTTGGTGATGAGCGCGATGCAATTCTTGCCAGATTGAATTATCTACAAGCTTGTTGGGGATGTGGAAAGGGCTACTACTCGCAAGCTTTTCCTCCCGTCACCTACACACCTTCCAATCCTTTCTACAGATTTAAGGCTGTCGGCTATGCGTATATTTTCACCGATAATAACGAAGATGGAAACATGATGCTGGTTGTGAAGAAACCACAAGCCAAAGTGGAGTCGGAAGAAACTCAACTCGTCACGTCTCTCTTGTCCATGATTCAACGGGCACATATAGTGTTTAAAGTGACTGGAGTGAAACCGATCGGTGAGCAGGTGACACAGATTGTTTTGCATGCCGAGGATAAATCGACGATGCGACGAATTACTGCCACCGATCTGGTCAGCTTCTTCTCGCAAGCCCACCTCAAGCCTCAATTGGAAAATCTGGGTATCAGTGGAATCTCTCCGAAGGTCAGACCCTCCCCTGAGCAGTTGAAAGGGTATCTCGATAATCCACCCGACGGTTTGTCTTCTTATTCTCTTCCATTTATTTACTACTGTCCGATTTTTCTAAACATCTGCTTAAATTTTTGTAAGAGTGCAAGTCATGTGTGTTGATATTTTGATGTTGTGATGAATAGGCATTGATCCGAGAGTTTGGCGCAAAGCTCAGGAGGATAATCCTGACCCAAAAAACATGATTCCGATACCGATGCTTGGACTGGAATCGTTAAAAACGAGAATTCAAGGCCAGCAAGTACGCAGTTGTGAATTAAATTAATATATAATGCTTGATCAAGTTGGAAGGGAGTTTTTGTAAATGAAATAATAATTTTTTAATGATGCAATTTCAGAGCGAGAGTAATCAGCATTTAGTCAGATTGAATTTGATATCGGATGAAGTTGCTAAATTTCAAAATCGCCATTTAAATATCAATGCGGAACTTCAGCAGCTTAGGCGGAAGCACTCGGAGCTATCACACAGAGTCCTTTCAGTAAGTTAAAATATATGATGAGCAGAGTGTAGTGACAGAATGAAAAGGAAATAAGAAACTGCTTGCGTGTTAACTGCTGGAATTGATTCGTTATGTCTCGGATTGTAGATTATTGTTCGTCAGGAGATGACGAGAAAACAGGGAATGACGATTCAGGCGGAGGAGGAGACATTGCGTGCCCAATTGGAAAAGGTGGACGAGGAAATTAATTCTCCCACACAATTCAAAGGGAGGATGAACGAGTTGCTGTCGCAAATTCGACTCCGCAAGGCAGAAGTCGGTGTTCGAGGTGTGACGAAATATTCGGTGGATCCTGCATCGTTGGTGCATATCAAGGAATTTCTGTCGATGCAACAAGACAGTCTCAGGCATCTCGTTAATACAACCAAAATGGGCTTGGAGAATATGAGTAGTATTTTGGGCAGTGCTTCGGATATGATGATTTCATCCAAGAAAGGATGACACTTGTCTTTTCATTAATATTTATTCCAATTTATCGAATACTGCCTGTAATTAATTGTATATCTTTGTATCCACAATAAAGCTACTATCGTTCATTATTTTAGTCGATTCTTCTCGCCACCATTTATTGTTCTTTGGTTTCATTATTTTTACTAGGCTAGCCATAGAAACTAACTCGTTATTTTTTACTTTTTCCAAGCATTGGCAAAACTGTTTTTTAAATTTTTTTAATAATTAAATCGTTAAAAATTAAAAGAATCCAGGATGATGGCACAAAAATTAATATTATTCTCAAAATTCTCAATAAGGCGTGAGCGTGAGCTCACTGCTGCCATGAAATAATTTGAAATTGATGAAACTATAAAGAGTGTGTGGGTACTGGGTACTGTGGGTGTTGGGTCAATCGACCCGATTCCCCCGATCGTCTATCCCAAAATCCCAATTTCCCAATCCCAAAGGAATAATCATCGCAATTTTGAATATTATTTTGGTAGTTTTGTATTAGTCAAAAGCATTTTAGCGACAGCGATGCGAGTAAAGTAGAAAAAAGTAATTGATCAAACATTAAAAATTACAGACAAAGAAATGTATAGGTTAAAAGCATAGAAAGAAACAAATTTTGAAGTTTAGTATCACGGCGTCCTTAAAACATGTAAAACTGTAATTAGAAAGATTGGAAATAGAACTAAATTCTTCTGTAATTACAGCTGTTACCATAATTCCTTCTTGTTGGTTTAATTACAAACTGTAATAATAATAAGCACCTCCCACATTCCGCAAGACACTGTCACAGATAGAGCGGTAAGAAAAGTTAGTAACTGATTATAAGACACGAGTTGATTAAGGGTTTGGACATGACGACGAACTGGAATAAAATGGATGACAAGAGAACGAGCAGGTGGAAAGGACTAAATCACCTTTGAGATGGATTAAAATGGTGAAGAAATATGGACGAGAATGTTTGAGACAATTGCGAGAAATTCGAGGAAGAGAACCCGAGCAGTTCGTGTTCATCTTCTGTTGAAATTACGACTAGGACAGGCGAAGGAAACCAGAAGAAGGACCAGAGTAAAATTTCGAAACGGAAATCGGAAAATAATAAAAATCTGAGAGGGGAATCTTGGAGCGAAAAGAATTTTGAAGATCGGTAGCATCATAAAATCCTCATCATGGTTCGGTTAACGGAAGACATGGTGGCAGCCCGTGCGAAGACAAGTGACATGGAGTCGGTGATGAAATTAAATTTCTGGGGCTCTGACCTCACAGACATCAGCATCGTGAGGCAGTTCAAACGAGCCGAGATCCTTTCGTTCAGTCTCAACCAAATCACCACCATGGCCGACTTTCAGTTCTGCGTGTCACTCTGCGAACTTTGTATTCGAAGAAACGCCATCAAGGATCTCAGGGAGGTTTGCTACCTTCAGCAACTGCCCAGACTAAAACGCCTTCTGATGACGGAAAACCCTTGCTGCGACACTGCAGGAGATTTGTAAGCCTTGTCCTCAATTCTTATTTTTCGACATGTGACGGAAAGCAACAACTGACTCGTGTCTCATTTCAAGGTACAGACCCACAGTCCTGCGAGCGCTCCCGAATCTCGAGACCCTGGACAATTTACAAGTCACTGACTTGGAGCGGGAGAATGCGCGGCTTTATGGTTTGATTTTGGAACATCCAATGCAACGGAAGGAGAAGGAGAAGCAGATGACTGCAGGCAACCGAGTTTACGAAGGGCCCGAAGACATTCCGGCTCCCACAGACAGACCGGCGTCTAGAGGTCCCAGAACATACGAACAGAACGGAAACGTGAGGACGACGGAGTCTCCATCTGATGTCGACTTGACGCACAACTTAACCTTGAGCAATGGCCGCATGTACGGCGGACGAAGTTTGACTGCTAATCAGAAGAGCGCCGCTGCTCTTCTCCTCCACTGCGTCGACTCCGAGGAAACCACGTTGGTCTCAAACAACGCTTTTCACCAAAACCAAATTCAAATCCGCGCCATCACAGTACCTCAAAATCACCACAGCAATCTGCTTTGTGGGTCCGGAACCGGTTCCGGTTCCGGTTCTGGAAAGGCATCTGCAAGTCCATCCATAAGTCTTCAGCAGCAAAGAAAGTGCGCGTCTCCGATCCTCGAGTATTATCGGCACGAGATGAGCTACAGCTGCGATCGAAGACGGGGTCAAGGACAGGTCGCGTGTCAAAGCCAAAGTCAAGGTCACGGTCAAGATCTGCCCGGAAGGAATTCGGTGTCAGTGTCAGATCATCCACAGAAGCAAGTGTCGAAAACAGTGAATCACATTTTGGGTCAAAGTCAAAGCCATGGTCAGGGTCAAAGTCAAGGTCATCCTCAACATGGCCAGTATCAGTACCGACCAATGTCTGCCACTCTCCCTGCACCTGTGTCTTTGTCGTCGTCACCGCTACCTAGAAAAAATAACAACATCGTCGCAGCCATTCTGTCTCTCATCACGGATTTGGACGTCGACAGTTTGGATCTCATCGAGTTGGCATTGAAGAGGAAGCGCAACGAGTCTTTCTACTGACTGACACACAGACGCAGTTGCACACGAATTAATTACATCAGCCCCGTTATCATCGTCACAGCCATCGCATATTCCGGAGTCATGAAAAATGATTAAAAACACTCGTATTTGCGCTAAATTAAAGCAACCTTGAGAAAGTTGTATTCTGCAAACCGAATATTTTTCACATTCAAATTAATTCCTTACCCAGCCTACTGGAGTCTCACAAAAATACATCTTAGAAATTCATTCCACTCCGTCACACAATGCCGCTCACCATGTACGTAATACTCGTTTCAACTCAAAGGCTGTACCTATAATTATATTAAAGCGCCTGCTACGCCACATGGTGGACTGGTGGACCAGTAGAGCCGCAGGATTTGTTTTTGTCTAGTCCGTCTAGGTCTGGAAACAAAACTTGATGAGTCCAGTATATTAAAAAAAGTGCAGCTTATATCTAGTCTTTTTTTTTAGAAAAACAGCGTCGTTTTAGCGCACATCTTACAAAAGGCAGTTTATTTTTAAAAATACGCCTAGTGGTGGAAAACAAGTGTGCGCAATCGTTTATTGCCAATCTCAATTATTCAGATCATTCACTCTTGAATTTGGACATTTATGGGGAATTTTTTGTTGTCACTGTAGTCACAGTCACAAGTCAAAATTCATAATTTGTAAATGAAATCGTAGCCGAGCTCACTAAATTACCACAAGGTCAATTTACAACTAATTATATCTATGTGAGTGCTTCGTGCTTCGTGTAGAATGTCCAGTTTAGAATATAATTACAATCTACATTTGAACGGACTGTGAAAACAATGTATGATTAGAGCAGGAAGTTGAAAAACAAATTGCAGCATTTTATTCAAGAATCAAAAGTACGTAATTACTTACAAAGTTTTTGTATTTTGGAAAAACGAGTTGTAATCATTGTGTAATGTGTAATTTAAAGGCACATGCATGTACATAATGCTGCAGTGGCGATGCGCTCATGATATCCTGCGCCGCCTTGATTTTCTTCTTCTGTTTATCATTTACAATTCATAATAACCGTATAATCTACACTTCTAGACGATAATCAATAATTATGGGTTATACAACTTGTTATAAAAAACCGTATTATTTTACAACGCCAATTGCATCTGCAACGAATTAATCAGGGAGCAATTAATCACAAATCACACCCTGGTCATCACCAATTGTACCCGTTCGCTAAAAGCAGCAGTAATTAAATAACCAATAAGTAAATTAGCTGCAATCAATGAATAGACGCAGTTAATTCAAATAAGGATCAAAGTAAATATGCGACAATTATCAACCAGAAAAAGATGAATAAAATTACAAAAAAATCAATGGACTTAAGTAGAAATTGGCCCCTTTTATAAGGGCTTTTCCAATGCCATCTACCCCTGTACAAATAATCGTATCGAAAATAACTTTTACAATTAATTACAATCAACTAAAATGGTTAAATACCTACAAATTACAATTAACTCTCAACTAAAAATATGTAGGTACTAAAAATGTTTACAATTATTTCGTTGTGGTATTCGTTGTTGAATTCAAAAACTGTCTGGTAAATTAATCTGGTCGTAGAACTCTCAACTAAAAGTAGGTACCTCCTAAAAATGTCTACAATTATTTCATTGCGGTATTCGTTGTTGAATTCAGAAACTGTCTGGTAAAATTAACGCGCACAATTATTCTGGTCATAGTCGTAGAACGTTGAATAGTGGCTGCATTTTTATTTCGAATAACTTTTTTTTACAATATTAACTACTGTCGATACAGAATTGGGAACTACAGGTTGTTAAAAAACCTGGATAAATTATGACAAAAAATACAAAACCAAAAATAAAATAATTATAAAATGAAATCGCCAAACTGACGAAACACAAACATATTACATGTTTATAATATATTAATAATATGAATTAGGTCTACTTAAAGGTAATTGTAATTAGCGATACTTAACGTGCAAAATATACTATCTCATAATGCTGTATATAATTAGAAGTACTAGTTAGTACATATGTATTTTGATGGATTATATTAACATGGATTTGTATTATTTGGTACGAAATGTCATCATCGTGGAAAATGCTCTTTTTGAAAAAAGTCAAAAACAAGTTAGGTTTCTTTTTAGCTTTTTTCAACAAGTTTTAATCCTAGAGCAAAACAAAAGGCAGATTCAGAACGAGCATAGTTGAAAGCCCCTTGTCATCTTTTTTTGGTCCACTGTCCAATTTAGAAAATTCCTTTTTGAAGGTCAAGGGGGGAGGGGAAAATTAAAGTAGTGAAGTAGATTTGCTAATCAACTCCAGCCGCCTTGATCTAACCTTTGTCCAATTTGCTGAGTGCCAGTGATGGCCATTGGTTTTGCGTGCTACAGATTTTTTTCTGGAGTTTACGGATTTTTTATTTACGTTTAGAGTTCCCCATGCCAACCATACTGTAAGAACTGAAACCGTAAGAACAAGAGACAAGAACTGTAAGGCGTCGGGTACAGCCCTATTATTTTCTCAAACTATGTTTGTATAATTATTACTTTGTCTTTAGTCATCATTGTTGGTAACAGTGTAAATAAATTGGTAATTATTTGGTTTCTTACTCTCAACAGCAAATTGGAAAAGTATACTATGCTTATGTTCTAAACTGATTTTTTGGAGAAAGTGTCGCCGAATCAAAAATATAGCCTTGGTAATATTATCTAAATTATGATAATGATAGCTGATAGCCCATGGCAATTGCGTTTTGCACGTGTACATTATTTGAAAATTCTACTGCTGTCCTGCGGGTTTACTAGCCAAGAACACCTGAAGACTGGCAAAAATTTAATTTGGTAATAAATTGGTGGAGATGAATGACGATGACGACACTATTTACAAGATGCTGTGAAATGAATGCAAAGTGAGATAATGACAGCAACTGACAGCAACTGAGAATCAAACACAAGGTAGTAGTACTAAAGACGAATAACTGGAATGAACTATAAATAGAAAAAGTACAGTCCTTCCACCCACGTGCTCTTTGTGTCAGTTGTGTTAATACTTGTAGTGTGGTGATTGTAACACGGCGACTTTTGTTCACCTTGAAGTGAGTGGAGGTCAAGTAATGACGACTCCTTTGTGAAGACAAGGACCATTCGGCCCGTTGAGGAGGGCAGGCCACAGGTAGGTTTTGATCGTGTCTGAATTGTGATCTGACGAGTGGAATCGAACGTGTGTGTCTCGCATGTATACTCGATTCTCGTATTCCAAAACACAAGCAGGGCTCTACAACAAAAACATTTTACTTTATTTTCAACTGATTAAATACAACTAGTGCTTACGTTTTAAAACGCACTTAAATTATTTTAAGAAAATCCTAGAGAAGAAGCACGTGGACACAATGAAATGATCCTAAACACTTGTACACCAGTACAGGGGCGGATCCAGACAAAATTCGTCGCGTGGGCCAATCAACCTCGTATATTTAGTAATTACATATACTGAGGTAATTATATTACTTACTGTAAACAAAACCCTGAACCTTTTGTGCAAATTTGAAAAACCTGCATCTGTTTTTGTGTTTTCAAAAAAACTATATAAGTTTTTGTGTAAAAAAACTGCTTCTGTTTTTAGGTAAATTTCAAAAAACTGCATATGTTTTTTTGTAATTTTCAAAAACACTTATTAATTATATCTAGTGTTTATAAAAAAATTAATAATTATATCTGCATAAAATTTCATGTCCATGGAAGGGGCTACAGCCCATAGCTCCACCCCACCTCTGGAATACTCTGGATCCGCGCTCGCACTAGTAGTCAATCATTGAAATATTTGAATAAAAGCGAAATGGAAGGCAATAGAAATAATTAAATGACTCGGACCTGGTTCAAAAGACCCCACGCAAGTCGCACACAAGTCTGTATGTATCTGATGAGTCCATCACAGGTTTTGAGGCATGGGTAGTCGTACAGTGTTGTCCACAGCTGACTTGCCACTTGCTGCACAAAAAATCACCATCAAAAACAAAAAACTAGGATTAGAGAACATTTTCCATACCCTTTGGGAAAAAGTAATAAGGAAGATTTCCCATTGGCAACAACCGATTGCCGATTAGGCAAAACCTGAAGGGCAATAAAATCCGACATTTGGCAACACCACATATTTCTCAATTCTCCATGCGGACAAAATGGCAAACTACAATAGCGCATGTGCATAGTAAAATTGATTGAAATAAGAAGTAAAGGAGGTAAATCTCTGAATAAACGCATACTCGCCACAACCGTCATGTTATTACGCATAACATAAGATTAAAGTAAAATATAATAAAAAAAAACAGTTATTTACATACTGATATACTGTACATCTATTGCCTATTAGTGATCACATTGCTCTCATAGAATAATAATTGACACTTTTTGTTTTGCCAAAATTCCCGGTGAAGACCTTCAACCAAAATCCAAAATGACAAAATACTTTGCCAAAGTGGTTGCTGTCAATCCTTCCTCTTCTTACTTGTCATAAGAAAAACAGAAAATGGCAAAAATAGCGTGACAGAGGGGGTCTAAAAATGGGCCCTTTTTAGCGTGACATAATTTACTTGAAAACGACCCGAAGAAAGTCGAGTTATAAATGGCGGGATTACTTTGAGGGGAAAGAATGATTATAAATATAGGCAAAAGGAGGTGACCAAGAGATGGATAGCTTTTGAGGTATTGAATGTTGAAAGGTTGAAGTGGTGGAATTGACAATGCTTGACGGTAATATGAGGACTGAATGACAAGGGACGACGCGTGAGTGTTGAGGAGTCGGTGAGAAATGACGTGAAGGCATGGGCTAGGATTTGGACTTGGTGAAAATGGACGCAGTAAGTTATGCAGAGTCCCTGCCTCAATGACTTTGCAATGCTTTGCATTTGCCTACAGCTGTCATCTTTGACTCTCGCTCTTGTTCCGCTCCACTTCCCATCCATCATCATCTCTCGTCCAAATCTCATCCTCATCTTCATCTCCATCTTCGGTTTCCCTCCCCCAATCATTTTCACTCCAATTACCTGTTGCACAATCCCAAGCCACAGACAGCAGACACGGAGAGAGAGAGGCAACTGTTTTTCTCCCCGTGATCCTCAATAATTGAGAGTTAAACAAATGGGAAATGTACAGTTTTCCATCCTGTCTTCCAATAGTTCCAATCCAATCAATGCGAAAATGCGAATTGCGAAGGCGAAGTGAAGCGTAGAGAGAGAAATAACGACTCAAGTGCAAGTTCAACGACTTTTGTCAAGACCGCTTCCTTTTCCCTTTCATTGAGTGAGGAAAACCTCAATTCGATCATCTGTTGATTGTATTTGATTCGATAGGGAATCTGAATGCGAATCGATGTTTGGATTAGTGAATTACTCTAATCTTAATGCTTGGTGTTTGTCAATCGCGACTACAAATCCAACCTACCTCACCTTTCTGTTTGGTTAACCAAGTAACGAGTAACAAGAATAACGACTCAGGTAATGACTTTAATCTCGAATGAGTTGTTGAGGGTAGGGCACATGGCTCGACTGTGTCACAGCACCTTGATCTTGTCTGCCTTTTCAACTCATTCGCATTCAGTCCACACAGACTCAAGTCGCAGAGACACACGAATGGAATGAGGCAAACAATTATCATCTCGCTCTCGTTTCTCCTAAATCTCCTTCTTGATTTTCTTCCTTAACAAGTCCAAGGAAAGGAAACGCAGTGCTCATCCCCACTTTGCTCTACTAATCAGCCAGCCGAGATAATCAACATGGAGATGCTCATCAAGCCGATTTCCATCTTTACTCGTAGTCTTTGCCATCATTCACTTCCACTTCCACTTGGACATGCATTAATTAGACAGTTAATCACTCCATCCTCCAATCACATGCACTCCAATTAATTACGCGTCTCTGATTTTACTTTTCTTTGGATTTTGATCGTTGATTAGGAATCGCCGATACCGCTCGAGTCATTCTCGCACTTTTACCCCTGCCCCTCTCCTTGTCTCTCGGCCATTTCGCCTTTCATCTTTTCAAGTTTCCAGTTTAATTAGTCAAACCGCCGTAGTCCTTCCCAAACATTCTCACTCTTTACCGGCACCAACGACAAAGGACTTAATTTAAAAGCATGGGTATGAAATCACCTTGTTATCCTTAGCATGCAGAATGGAGCAATTAGTTCTAATTATGTCATTATTATTGCAACTACAAATGCACAACTTGTTTGTGTCCAATTTAAAGATGCCATAAATTGTGACTTAAAGAAAGTCGCAGAACTCGGTTCACTGGAAAATGCATGTCGATTGATGAGTGATTACCTGAACGTTGCGCGAGAGGTCAAATCGCTGTCCACTGTACTGCAAATAGTTGCCGACGGCGTCCATGACTTTCTCTCGATGCGCTTGCTCCACTTGATTGTCACTCTCGAGGATTTTCTGACTCGCCGAAATGAATTTTGTGCCTCCGATTAAGTCGAGCGATTTGCCTAGTCCAAATCCGTTCTGCTTCCCTCCGCCATTTAAATTAACGTTTAAATTGTGATTTAAATTTGCGACGGGCACTGCGGTTGGTTTCATGCGCAGGATCGACTCGATCTGCTCCTTCACTTCTGTTAAACTCGACTGCACTGCGCGGAAAGCCAACTGTGAGAGGAATCAAGAAAAGATGAAATTATTCAAAAAACGCGCCACGCAGCCAATTATCAAGCATTGAGTTGAGGGTTTCTTTCTGAGTTAGTTATTGCCAGATTAATTTGGTTGAATTAAAGAATTTCTCTGCGCACCACCACTACGGAGAAGAGAAGTTTGGCTTTGAGTTCGTCGGCGGTGATGAGTTGCGGAAGCGCGTCCAGAGCGTCCATCGCCTCAACGCGCGACTGCGCATAAACCGCGCCATATTCTCGGATCAGTTCGTTCCTCCGCTCTTCCAACTTGCTCTCTGCGTCTGCGTCCACCTTCAAATTCTTCCGGGCTTCCTCATTCATCCTAAAAGAGGACCAAAACAAGCAATCGCTTTTTAGTTGAACATTTTCCTACCGTTTGACGCGCTGTGGACAATGGACACGCTGGAAAGGATTTGCGCGTGTTCAAAGGCGGCTGAAATTGAAATCAATTTGCGGTTTGGTTAGTTCAAGGTAAATAATGGCCTAGAGCGGTGGCTGCAATTGGAAAGTGGAAATGAAGAGGAAAATTAAATCAAGAGAATCAATTGGGAATTGTTGGTCAAAAGTCAAAGGGAAGGATGAGGAGCTGTTAGCGTGGTTGGACGTGGAAAGGAGACGGAGGAGAAGGTTGTGAGATCATCGTCCGCCCAGCGAATAATGTGAGGTGAGGAGGAAGAGGCAGTGTTTGGGAGCAATTACTCATGCGCCTCAACTGACATTGGCAAAGTGGAATTTGTAATTGGATAAAAATGCGAAATGGTTTAAATGGCGGAATGTAATTGCACCTGAACCGGTGCACTCTCGAAGCCGAGAGTGAGTGGAAAGTGGGACAGAAATGAGATATTTGCATACTTAATGCGCCACACCAAGTTGCTCCAAGAGCGAGTCCACAGCACAGTGTCAATAACTGCCATAACTCATTTGTAAGGTGCCAATTAAGCTCGAAGCTCATGTGAGTGCGAGCGATGGAAATATTGACTAAGTAGGCGATTCCCCACTGCAGGCCACACGCACCAACAAAAACAAAAGCGGACTTAGTTTGGAAAATGAATTGCAAATTGCAAAGAGTTTGACTGGAATTGGGAATTTCCTTTGCTCGCCCTCAGCACATGCGACTCGTGCCTCCACTGCATGATAAATTGCGAGTGAATTACAGGACTTGCAAGGTGGCCTTTGGCCTGTTCGTGACGCGGATTAATTTGTGTGGGTCATGTGGGTGATGGTTGGTGCCTGGGTTGGTGGAGATTCAATTGGACGACGATGAATCTGAACTGAGGAGTGCCAATAAGGAGAATGGAAACCCAATGCTGGACTCTTGTTTCACTTGAGGTATCAGCGAGGTTAATAAGGCAAATGAAATGCGATGGGAGGTTAAAGGAATCCAATCTCCTCTAGACTTCCACGTGGTTCTTGAGAACGAGAATCGCAAGAGTCGCAAGTCGCAAATGACGACGCTCTCACTTGTTCTACCTCAAAGTGATCCCTCGTGGGGCAGAGGAATCCACAAAAGCATTTTCTGGGCTTAATTGGAATCGTAAAAGGGCTATTGGTGGAAGACATGAGAAAAATAAATGACTTACGCGGAGGTGACAAGGAGCTGCTGCTCGCGCTGCTCCAACTGCTCGATCGTTGAGTTGGCGCTGAGGAGGCCGCGCCGGAGTTGGTTGATTTCATTCCGTAGCTCCGTGACCAGCCTCTCGTGCTCTGGATTTTGAATACTCGCGCCCTGAGGCGGGAATTGGTTTTGGTTTTGGGTGTTTGGGTTGTCGGTGTGGAGTAAGTTGCCTTGGCTTCCTCTGAGACTGGTGATGGCGCAGTGGTGGTTGAGCCCTTGTGTGATCACCTGGTCATCGGGCACGGACACGAGCGTGACGCAGTCCATGCAGTCCGCCGACAGCGACGGCGAGTGCGGGAAATCCTCCACCTCCCCGCCCACACTTCCGCTCCCGCTGCTCGAACTCGTCTCGCTCCCCGCACACGACGAACACGACACTAAAGACACATTCATTACCATCACATCATTCCACTCTGAAACAGTCCTTCCCTTCTTTTCTTTTCTTTTCATTCCGTCTCTGGCCACTCCAACTCCAAAAAGTCCCTGGCGAATTTCTACTCAAGTGGCAAATGTGATTAGGACTGGAAAAAGTGCTATGACGACGAGGACGACAATGACAATGAAGGCGACTGTGCCTACATTGTTAGTGAAAGAGCGATAGTGAGACATTCAATTAGGAAGCCATGGAGTGCGAAGCGGATAGAAAATGAGGTGCGATGAAAATGCAATAAAGACGCGAAATAAAAGGGAGATAAAAAGCGATAACGACTAAAACAGTGGTTTGGGAATTTGCAGGCGAAAACTTTTCCCCAAAATATGCCACCAATTAACGTTTACGAGTCGTGCAGCTGTCCTGTCTTCGTCTCCACTTGGCCTTTGTTTGGTGGTGTGGGTTGTGTGGACAAGAGGGAGAAGTCGTTCCTTGGACATGCTTCAATTAAGCCGAGAACAGGTAGGACAGGTGAGCTCCGTGAGCGACAACGGGGCAATTAAAAAACAAAACAACTCACTCGATAATCGCTTCTTCTTACTCGCAGCATTTTCATTCACGGCCAATGACAAGTGAAATCAAGCGCATAGACATTCATCTCCGTTCGACTTTTAACACCAACAAATCCCCAACTTGAACAAAATCCAAGCTCGAGTCACAAACTCTCCCATAACCGGAATCCAATTGCATAATAAATGCATTCCTTCCATTTACTTTACATGCACCTTGTGGACAAAAGTAATTATGCGTGGAATTTAAAGCTAAAGCGGATTTTACGGGAAAACCTCGGAGTTTTTTATATTTACGCATTTTTAAAAAATGTAGGCGAGAACGGCCGAGTTTTTTTAAAAGAAGGAAAAGGCGGGATGTTTTCATTGACACGAGAGATTTTGTCGATGTCGCTTTTTCAAATGTCGACTTGACTCGTCAAGTTTTTGCAGGCGTCGAGGAAAAGAAATGCTGCGGGCGCTGGTGTATGGATGGAAAGCACGGGATGGAGACACGAGAGGAAAGTGAGTATTTGAAAAGGCCAGTGTGGTTTATGAATGAGTGGGTTTTGATTGGACAAGGAATCGTAAATCTCGGGCAATTACGACCACACTGTCACCTGTGGTTTGGTCAGTGGGAGGAAAAGCCACACACAAATCTCCAAATCTCACGAGTCTGAGTGCTTGGAGAAGAATGTGTGGCCCGAGGAGGTTCGCACGGCGATTGTCACAGTTGCTGGTGGTCGGGGAGTGCGTGGGGTAAAAATAGGCAGCTTTCGCTCCTGTCGCCTCGTCATGCTTTCCATTTCATTTCCATTTCAACTGCACTTGGATCTCGGCACGCGCCTGGATTTGCTTTCGCAAGTGATTTGGATTTGGTGCGTGCGTGCGTGGGAGTCGAGTGTGGAGGTTACGGAAATTGTCTTGTCATCGCGTCACTTGTCACCGCAATCATGTCCTTCCATTCCGCCTCGCATTTCTGGCTCAATTAATTACTCGCTCTAAGCACTCTGTCCGCATCCATCCACGTGTCCCGGCGCAGTCCTTCCGCCGATTCGCCAAAAGCTCAAAAGTCGCAGCTTCATTTCTCATTTCCCTTTTCGCCCTTCGCACTTTCAAATTCCTACAAATCCTCCACACTTGAAATGCGCTGCCAAGCCAAAAGATGACAAAGGAATGGAAGGGCTAAAAGTATGAGTGTGTGGGAGAAGGAGTGACTGGAGGTTGGTGGGTGAATCCGAGGATTTCGCACATGTCAGTTGTGAAGGTTGGTGGGTAGGAAGATGAAGTTGCGTTGATTAGTCTGGGATAATGTTGCTGTAGGACGTGTGGACTTGACTCAAGTTAAGTTGTGACGCGGAAATCCTCGAGTGTTTGGTGAGGGAATGCGGAATTGAATGGTAACTGGACTTGGTCCAATCAACGA
>JAAXYX010001758.1:0-20834 GCA_036851915.1 Ptenothrix huangshanensis | reverse complement strand
GATCTCTGCAACTTGAAGCAGTTCCTAATCCGCCATGATTGTGTTCAGAATGCAACAATTTCGCGCCGATTAAATTGCTTATGTTATAATCATACCGCAAACAACAACGAGAAATTAAAAAGTATCGGAGAATTTACGGTAAACTAATACAACAGTCAGTCAGTCTGGATGAATACAAATCATTCAAAATGGAATTATGATTTGTATCAATTCTTGGATTCACATCAAAAATAAGAAGTTACTACATCCACATATTTACGTCCTCTACAGTGTTTGAAAAGGAACTCTACAAGTGCCCCTGCTTTGTTTTCACAGTTCATACTGCTACGGGAATAACTACCGCAGACTGTGAAGCAGGTACCACATAAATCCACAAACAATGCCACTATTTTAGCTCATACTTTATGATTTATCCCTAGACATATTTTGATATTCGGTGTTCATGTAAATTCATACAATCGGACTGAAACTCACTGAAGGCTTCACCTTGATTCATGACATAGAAAAACTTGTTCAGGACTTGGAAAAGCCGACCTGTCGTGAATACATAATTATCTGCACGTATGTATGCATACGCTACAGTCAACGACAACTAGGTATGCATGTATTTCTGTGGTTGCATTGCGGCTTATCATTGCAAACTGACTGAGTTGGGTAACTGTTGGAGAACTGTTATTAATTTTGAGTCCAGGAGCCAAGGTTAATCCTAAACCAACGACGAGCAAATTGTTTTAATGAAGATGATCTCAGTAATCCATAAATTTATGGTACTTCTGCACTTACTAAAGTAGTAAGCAGGCATGCATAATTTGCCTGAATTATACAAAAAGAAAAATTAAAATTACAACCCCACGACAATAAAAGTGCACAATAATGTAATTATAAGTGTATCTATGTAGATGTCCTTCAAAATGTTACTGGTGTTTTCAACGGTGGTACTGGAACTAGATATATGTAAACCCACTTAGCCCACTATTCACTTTTGCTTCTTTCACCCAAGAGTATACACCACGTTAAGCCGACGGAATGCTAGACGAAAACTTTTTGACCATCCGATTTCGGGATGTTGAATGAGCACAAAAACTACACTGCCAACTATTGAAACAACTTTTCCTTTCACCTGCCTCTAATGCTAGCGATAAGTCATAAAAATGTGTGTTGTTGATACACCTTCCCGTTGCCTTCCTGGTTTCTTCTGGCTACTCATAGACCTGTGCTCAACCACTATATATCTAGAAGTGAACAGTTTGCTTGTATGTAGCTTATCACTTCCTTCCGTTTCCAAAGTGTATGTACAGGCGAGCGGCAGAATGTTAGAAAGCACCTTTTCTTTTCGCTTTCATTGCAAACCAACCCCGGAAACTTCTTTGGTTTTGGGTGAAAATCTTCCTCTCGAAGAATCCACGCATGCTTGCATTCTCAATTTCTGAAATTTCTCTCTGATGACACAAGCACTCACATACATGCTTACCATACAAGCACACAAATACATACAATAAGAACAGAACGTCCAAAAAACTACCAGCTCTGTCCTTTTCAATCCCACCTTACCTCCACCTCATGCTCCGTTTACAACTCTCAAGTATTCCTACAAAACTAGACTCGTAAACTCTTTGACACTGCCTCCCATTGTCCCCTTCTTCGATCTTCTGCATTCCCAATTCACATAAAAAAAAGTCGCATCTCGAGTAAACTGTCAACTACCAATGGCTAAGGAAACTACTACTTTTGACTGGAAGAACACGCATTTATTAATTTACAATCAAGCTCCGCAATAGTGAAGCAGACGCAGGAGATATAATTTAGCAGCGAAGCAGACTGCACACAAACATAACTCATCCAGGTATGGAAGAATTACAAATAGGCATGTGAACAACATAATCACGAGATTTATCCTTCGTGCCGAGGTTCCGATCCTACACACAATTGCCACATTACGCCTAGAACTAATGCAAAAGGTGCTAAGTGCCAATCGCTTGAACGAACACGAAGGTCTACTAACTTACCGTGCCTGTCAAGACAAATGGCTGGGAAGAAGTTCATAAATAACTTTCTACTGAATTAATGAAATGTTGTTGGTTTACAAAATCTGAGAGATAGGAGCAGAAAAAAGTATTATCTGCACAGCTTTAGTTGCACAGTTAATTACATGTAGCTGTTTCTTCGATTACAACACAGATTTTACGAAACAACGTATATCTAGGACCTACTGCATCCTCTACCATGTATGTACTGCATCCATCCAAAATGCTTTATTCGTAAAACAAAGAAAGAGTATCTGTCTGATTTTTATGTATCTACGAATGCGGACGTGAGTAGCACGATGACATCGTAAACGACGTTACGGACTTTAAAGCAAACTTATTAAGCAACACACGTCATATGCTGCATAAAATACGCCACGGGTCCCATCCATACCCAAGCCTTAGGGAAAATGCCATACATAAAGATGCTCGAAGTCACACAATTTTGAATTCTACACTTCCACAGAAATTTCAATACTTTTCCTTTACATTGCATTTACATCTAGACAGAAACATTTTTAGAGTCGAGTAACTCACGCGTCAATAACTTTTGATATTAATATACTTTCTAAACGCTCAAAAGCTGAATACTCGATTCGAGCCTAAGAAGATAAAGTGGGGGCATTTTTTAAATATTGAGACTTTCCTCATCTCGAGTCTTTACAGCTTTATTTTCCATTTTGCCTCCAATCCAAAATGGGCAGAAGTAACTGAACAGTATCAAACTTGCCTAGCAAGCACTCAAGATTGCAAAGTAGCATACTGTGACTGGCAATACATTAGCGAACCTCAGCGAATATGTCTAAATCTTTATCAAAAACTATTTTTGAGCACAGATGGGCAAACGACCAGGTTCTAAAACTCATTATGCATATTTGGACCGACCCAAAATACAGTTGCAGTTAAGCACTAACACGTACACGTTTCTACCCAAACTTTTTGTCGTTCAAAAGGGTCGTGTCATAAATACTCATTAAATGTAATGTTACTAGAGAGAACAACTCACAGAATTTGAAAGTCAATTGTATTTTAGTATAATCACATTATATTATAGCGACTACTCAGAACCTTGGACCGTTAATAAGATTATCCTTATAAATTTAACAAAAAAGTCTAGGCAGAAGCGTCAGACCTGGAGATTCAAGTTAAAAGTTTTCAAGTACGTATTATATTCCACTACACAAAAAATAAAATGCTGGCGATCGGTATACCATATATGTAACTCTAGTCATTCCCCAGTAGGCGTTCGCAAAAAATATTTACTGAACAGAGATTAACTAAAGCCTAGTAAATAATAAGCAACAAAAAATTCTGCAAGCATTTCCTTACACTTGCTAATGAAGAATAACGATATATACATATATAAAAATAGAATTGACAAAAGCTCTTTTACACAGTTGTAAATAGGGATTAATCAGGGATTGTACGGTCAATTAAGGGTGCAACCACACTCAGCGATTTCAACTGGGAAAAAAACTTTAAGTGTTAAGTTTCTTCGCACGAGCACTGAAAATGCTGAAATATATAGGCACTCTTTAACTTTATCCGACGTTCATGACTTGGCGCTTTCACGAAAAGTCACACTTTTTCTACGCCTCATTGAAGTCATCGGTAGTGACCAGGAAAGGAAAGGAAGCTTGGGGAAAATTTCATGTCTCATTTGTATTTAATGGAGAGGAAAATATGAGGACTTTCTCTTATATGCCATAGGCTAGAAACTCATCTGCGATACTTTTTGAATCCGTCGGAAATATGAGACCCCATTCAGAACTAAAAGATCAGCCAGTAAAGTGAGTTTTTCCACGCACATAGGAAATGATCACAAGTCTGTGTACAATATAATGATATACTTTCACACCCATCCGTACACACCAATCTACTGAGAGGCTCTAAGTTTATTTTGAAGTTGACTTGCCTCCGTTCGATTTGAGATATCCTTCCCAGCTCATACGATGATGTAGAAACAATATTTTGTTAAACTTGAGGCTTTTTGCAAATTGCAGTTTCATAACCATCTTCACGAAGTCAACTGACCATGATCCCCATTTAGATTCATTCCGCGTAATCCGTGAACACAGAAGGTCCAGCGGCAGAATCAATCGATACGAGCACGAAATCCACTAGAGAACGTAGATCTAGGATGCGATCCACCATTTCTTCCCTACAAGTCAACGGTCTGCCATTAGAATGTTTTACTTCACATTCTCTGCCAGTTTCTCGCACGAATTTGAATATTTTTTTTGTCATTCATTTACTTTCATTGCCTTTCATTCCAAGCATTCCCATTCACCTCTTGAAAGCTTTCGAGCAGCACAATGTAGCATTACATGTACACGGACAGAGGTGCTATTTCCTTGTCTTCACATTTTAATGAAAAGGTATTCAAACCTGTGCATAAATAAATCAAGCCTAGCGAGATAGCTATTTTTGTAAGACACCAATTTTATCACGAAAACTTTGGGAAAGACGTTGAACAGACGAGAATAAATCATGCACGCTCTCAATTGTGTGACAAAGTGTGTTACTGAACGGAGCATTGTGGAGCTGCTATAGGAGAGTATGGAATAGGCGCATATAAAATTTGAATGTTTTCTTACGTCCTAACCACTAACCGTATACAGTTTAAGTGCCATTCCGTTCCTTCGCTGCAACATTTGCAGGAAAGACGTTAAAAATATGAAAACAAAACATATTAGACCAGACTTTCATAGACTCAGTTAGATGCAGCAGTTGGTGAAATATGCTGATGCAAGGAAAATTATGCGATGAGATGATCTTATTACTGAACTCAGTAGTTGAAGGCAGCCTCCAGGGTTCAAACGAGCACATCCTCTCTAAGTAACAGTGTGACAAGCCAAGCCAAGGTTGAGCTCATTTCGTTCCACACCGCTCTTCATAACTATTACATACACGCCTATTTCTCAGTTCCAGTCCCACATTATTGTCTTCACACTCAGTCACAGTCACAAGACATCTTCATTCAAACGATACGTTTCATTCGTTGAAATTCAGAGCAGACTGTGTTGTTATTTTATTTGCATAATGCTTATTACAGTGCCAAGTGGTTTACTCAGCACTCAGCTACTCGTCCTCAATACTGTTATTTCTTAAACACATGCATAGTAGTAAGTTTTTTATCTTAATATGGCCACACTAAGCAACTTGAAAGTGATCCTGCATTATGCTGTCCTCCCTCCGAAACAATACTTGCTCGCTCTCAACCTTTCTACATGTTTATTACACATGTACAGATATATACGTCGAGTGTTGAGTACACAATGAGTCGACAGTATGAATAAAAAATATTATGAGTCCTATCAACTACCTACCTACACTTTTCCCAAATTTACTTCATTCCCATCTCACTACTCCGCGTACCTTGCGCTATGCAAAATTACACATATTTATACAAACTCGAAATTACAATTTGGAAAGAATCTCTCCCACTGCATTTTAGATGAAATTAGGCTTTTGAACTGCTCCACTTGCACGACGTTACGTGTCCTACGTCTGACAGCAGCATACCTTTTTTGCAAACACCATGATTTGTGGACACAGTGAGAAGGCGTGAACTACTCATACAATAATTTTTCTTATCTACTGCAATAACCCAAACGCATTTGTTTGAAATGTCATCTGCAATGACATAATTATCTACATAAAGTGAACAAGCATAAACAAAGGTGAGGCGAAATCTAAAATAGATATTTGATTGGCTAAATGTTGCAGTTCTCTAGCGACTGGATTAAACACAGCCTTGTACATAGTACACAACCGGGACGTTGAAATTTATTATTTATCCGTGACATATTGTAGAAGTATGAATTTGTTGTGCTATCGCAACTTTCTCTTCCATTTAGTACATACCTACATAATAATGAACAAACGGGCATTTGCAAAGCAAAGTTGGGATGGAAGAATGAATTATCCCAGCCAGAGAAAGAGAAAGAAGTTTCAATGTAAACAAATGCGAGCGAATGCTAACAATACATAGACAATATCCTGTACACAAGGATCAACGTAACGTAGAGCAATAAAAACCATGCATGTTTAACTATCACACGAGCCACTTGAGCAAACGGAGATAGTCGACATGTATATATGCTTGAGAATAAGTTTATGGGGTTAGTTACAGAGAGCGAACTCACACGGATGCTGCTCAAGCAAGAGTCAAGTTAACATTCGATGATTATAACATGGCAAAGGTAAGGGAATCATGAGCAGAGAAAGTACACGTCGAACCGACCCAAAGAGGCGGAGACAGGAGAGCTCATATATACTACGAGTTTCGTGCCGTTAAACCTCGAAATGAAAATGGCAAGGGACCGTACTGTAAAACTGCCACATGTTCATTCTGATGAGCAACTGGAGCGAACAAATCCCAAGTGACTAATCCACTCTGATATCACTTTATACGTCCAAAATAAATATTACAGAGACAAGAGACCATGGAGCGTAACAACCAACTAAGAACCACGTTCTGACTATTTCCACTATTAACTTCAGGAAATATTATTTTTTCCAATGCCTCTTCCTCAATCGTCTGCCTCCCATACGCTAAAATCCATCCTTTTGCCCCTCGGCGCTTTTAATTGCCACTAATCAGCTTCCTAAAGTCTTCCATTTCCCGAGTCCACTCAAGAAGGCTACGATGCCTTGCTGAAGGGAAGCCGGGCAAATTTCTCTTTCATGTGTGATACAAAATTACTATTCACTCTTACTTCCTAATGGAGAGAGCTCACGAAACAAGTGTAGGTAGATAGGTACAATTCCTCTACACTTGTGGCCACCCACACAGATCGTTATCCACGTAGACACAGGTGCCTATGCTTCTAATACGGCTCTACTCCCGCATCATTCTACACTTTACACGGACAAATACACATAATAGCACTGTATTCCTTAGGTAAATGAAAATTCCATGTCACATCTCAGCTATAATAACAGTGTTCGCCAAACTAGAATTTTATACACAAGCACACAATACAGTCTCAAATGCTAGTGTTTGCCAAGTGTTAACTAGATAAATATAAACCTACATAGCGTATTCGTATTCGCCCAGCTCAACCAGCAGATTCCTCTAAATATGTACGAACACAGCCACCTACTCGTTACTATCACCTACGTACACTCTGTATAAAGGGAGTCAAGTGGAATTCGAAAATTAAAACGGTTACTTAATTAAATTTTGTACCGTATTAGTGTTGGATTGCACACTGCAAGGCAAGAGAATCCCTCTCTATCTTTAGAACAGTCATCAAATCATTACTTTGCATTTGCTAGAGCGCTATTAATACTGCAACATCCAGTAAATACTCATGACCTTCCTGCTCGTGGATTATATAATTACACGCCTTTATGTATGCTTCAAATTTCTTACACTTTACATTTAAGGACTACCACTGCGACTAAACTTCACGGATGTTATGCAGACAAACTTTCTCTGTAAATAGCTATTTACTCGGCTACTCGACAACATCATTTTGGCCTGGAGCAAAATTAAAATTACCCAACTTCCATCAAGACTAAGGATACGCTGCATTTCCATCCCAACATATATAATTACAAAGATATTGTTAAACTCATTCAACTTAAATGACATAGATTAGTAGTTTGTGTTGGCTAGTGGTCCTTCCACAGTCACTTCGTGACACGTACATTCCAGTCTAAATCTAACAGTTGATGGCAGAATTATTCTTTTGATTTCATTCTCCCTCTCCCAAACTCAGGCTCAAACAACAACAGTCCAAGAATAGCAGTACAAAGTCATAATTACAAAACCACAAAGTATGTATACATACATCCATGGGTGGGCTGAGTGCCAACCAGAAACTCATCTAGAAACTCCCGACCGTCACTATCTCATTCTTAAGTTATATTAGACATTCCAAGGCATGCAGAAATGGAAAAAATCAAAGCTGCGTGCAGATTATTCCACAATTTACTATGAAAGAAACGAAATGAGGAATTGCAAAGACAGGCTACTTAAATATTCAATCCAGAGACAAAATTTGCATACTCGTTGACATTGCCCTGAAGTTCAGAGAAAGTTGTGAAGAAAATCAAGTTTGTTTGTGAAATTGTCTTCGACTAGACGAGGAACCCATCAGACATTCCACAAAGCCATACTACTGAGACGTAGTTGGAAAGAAGTCACTCACATCTAATTAGTTAGCTTGGATTTGAAGATTAGACGTGGTGCCAAAATAAAAAATGCATATCCCGAATAGAAGCTGACTGACGCGACATTTTTCCATGCTTCCCTCGATTCCTCTTCCCTAACCCCGAACAGCGGAATATTTTATGTAAAACTATCAAGACAGATTCTTCCCACTACTAATTATCTAGGTACTTATTCAACATATGGCTTTCACTATGGAGCAAGGAAAAAATATTGTATCATTTTCATTTCCGAAGCTAAAATTCATGCTCGAATGCCTTTCATCTGGCATGGATTGGGGCGCTTTCCCCCACTACACTTGAAAACAGATTTAATGTCATCATACCTCACATTCAGACACGGAAATATTCAACGAAAATTCCCTCCAGCATTCCGCCGAATGGAAAACTTGTGGACAAATCCAGTTTCAACAACCCACAACCTAACCTCCACAAGCTCTCCACTCACAGCCAATAGTCATTTTCACAATGGCTACGTCCTACCATTCCACTCACTGATCAAAAGCGTGCCTCTTTCAACTCCATAAAAGTTTCCAACTCAACTCGAATACAAGAAAAATTCAAGTGGGAACCATAATTGTGTTCTTCGCATGTATTTCAGTTCTAGTGAAGCGTTGGTCAGAACTCTGTACCATTTCACTAAAGTTTTCCAGTCCACACACCAATCTCACTCGTGGAAGAGCGTTCCAGCTATACCTATACCACATTCCTATCACTGTTGGTGGGAGAGCTGGTGGAAAACTCAATTCCTTCCCTTCACACAACTTCACAGGCAACCACGAATTAAACAACATGTACCTATTTTTGGTCCGCGTAGACAATAGTCACACAAATACATTCGTACTTACAACTTATGGTTATAGCCAATCGAATGGGTAATTACACTGTGGGACTTTGATAATACGATACCATCTATTTCCCCAAACAACTTGCTGCAGAATGGATGGACCACGAATTTAAAAAAAAACAAACATTTAGACAGACATAAAATTCATACACGTGGAAGGGAATGATTAAAAAGGATCTACTGCTACGATAGACCTAGTATCACAAGTTGTATCATCATTCTGCTACTCACGGCACAAACGACGGATAATAATACTGGCGCTTGTGTTGAATCTACGATAGGTTTACTTTTATGATTATGCATAATTCATACTCACAAGGTTGTTCCGTAGATTGGTAATGTATTTTATCTGTTTCACCACAGTGGGGAAGTATTCATCGAGAACGGTTAGCAAACCTGGTGGTCCTCTCGCTGGATGCAATCGAAAAATTTGCCACGAGAATTTTGACGGTATCAATTTTATGTCAAAATCAATAGCGTACACTGGATGAAAATGTTGAGAACAGATGCAGTCTGTGTGCTCTCGTATGTACCATTCAATGTAGCTACTTCTATCTATCTACTCCATACATCTCTGTAGTTCTTTGTGTCCTGAGGTGAATACTAAAACGCCTCGACTGATGGAGAGAAAACTAACCAGAAAAACCTGTCTACGACATGGATACAAACAGGACGCGGGTAGTCTGTAACTCTAACTCCCTTTACTTTTTCCTAGCCCCGAAAGAGCATGAAACTCACATCAACCGTATGTATAAGTCAGGATGAGCGAGTGAGCAAGAAACTCAAGTGTTCTCTTCTAAAATAGCATATCGTGTGTTCTCTTTCAAATTAAAGCAGTGAAGAGAAAGAAAGAGCGAGCGAGAGCGAGAGAGAGAGACAGAACCCAGTGGAGGTGGATCAAGAATCACAGAGTTGCAGAGAAAGAACGAGTGAGGGTAAAAATTACTGTGAACACACCAAGAAGGAGTTCCTCAGCTGCAAAAAGTTGTAATTTAAACCTCAAATTAATCAACGCGTCATGCCGAGCTGTTGTTAACACCACCACTACTACATCTACAAGAACGACAGAGCGAGTCCACACGAACTTGGAACGGTGAACAAATGAAATGAATGAACTTTAGCTACACCGTCCACCTTTCCATACAGAGGTACATACAGTGGTAGACAAAAAAGTCCGGATCATTTTTCGCCCACCACAGTGTAACATTTCCCCATTCCCCTCGCACCTCGCATTACCCTGCTCTTCAACCCATACGATTAAGAATGCAATGCATTTTCATAGATTGTGATCGCACACCGAACGCAATATATGTCCACCTCATAAAATCCACCTCAGAGATTTTTCTAAGTCGACTTCGACTCCGAGAGGAAATGCCTTGATGGGATGTACTGTTCCTGTGTCGGATAGACTGAGCGGAAAAGATGTTAAGAAAAGAAACAAGCCACCACTCATTTGAACTCAACTTCTTTGCTGTGCGAAATTTGACATCTGTAAGAACTTCACTGTATGATGTATAACCAAACAATATGTACCATTCACTGTCTCAACAACAAAACTACAAACTCAACTCATTTCCTCTTCTGCCGGCTGACCCCTTCGGGCACTCACAAACTCACATTATAAACACCACCCTGAACACAACGCAACATTGAACATACCTTACGAACGTACAGTGCCATGAATGCGCACTCTGGGATCCCCTTGGCATCTCCCGTGGAGCACCCTTCACTTCCGTAACTGACCGGCCAATAACCAACTTTCACATAGTCCCACATGAAAAATAACATCCTATCTGGCCGACCTGAACTGCAGTAACAAACTCAAGTCAGAGTCCGTCAATCTGCATTACGGCGTCACATTAGGAACCTACAACGATTCCATTATTTGACGTGCCATATATATTTCACGTATTGTTATAAATTGAAATGTTCAAGCATAACTATTCAGACAAGCATGCTTTTCCAAACTACACACAATCGACTCTCTCAAGCGTACGCGAATGAACGCTTGAAAGAAAATAAACGGACAGGCGGAACTGGTACTGTTTCAATCATGGAATTCACCTTATTTGAAGATGTACTTTCAGACTCTTTTGATTATTCAACTCCTGCTGTTCGGCTTATAGTTGTTTAGGCTGCAAATCGATACCTGTACGCGCCTTTTCCTGTTTCAAGGCTTGATCGGCCGTGAACAGGAAACTAATGCCCTATCCTTATTTCGATCATGACAGCTAAAGAAGTCCACTGCAACTGGGAACTCTTGAACGATCAAATCAGGAGTTAAGGAACAGTGGTGGTCTCCTCAAAGACTTAACTAAAATTGAAAGACGTCAATGATTTTCACTTACGTATTTTGGCGAGATTTTGAGAACATCCACACCATGTGATCCATTACCGAGCAAGCTGCCGATGCCCACGTTATTATTGTTGATGATTTCATTGTTAACATTATTTATATTACCCCCTACAGGGGATGTGTTTTTCACTGAAGTCAAAATAAAATGCGGCTGCGAGTTGTGGTACGGCAATTGATGCAAATGACTATGATTCGCGTTAATATTATTGAAATGGTTGATGATAGGAAACTGATAGGCAGTTCCCAGGGGGCCGTTTCCATTAGGCCTGCTAGCGAGTCGATTTGCAATTGCGGCGTAACGAAGCTGGTGATTGGGATAATTTTGGCCTGTCAGTTGTCCCTGCGAGCTGGAATTAGTTTGTAAGTTTCTCGCAAGCAACACCAAATTGTCAAAGTTTGGCGTGCTGGACTTGGCTCCGCTGAGAATAACATTATTGTTGTTCGGATTAGTATTGTTCACGTTGCCGACGTTCCCGTTGCCCACAAGATGAGCAGGACTTCCCGGAATGGGACTTAAACTAGGGTGATGATTTTCCAAAAGTGAAGTAACACTCGGCATTTTTGTCAAAAATTACGTCTACATGTAAAAACTTAGGTTTGCACACAAGACAACAACGATATGTAACACAACTGTAATGGACAGAGAAAGGCTCGAGTAAAAGATTCGAATTTTCTCTTTACATCCATTCCGAATAACAGGCTAGATATGTGAGAGATATGCTGAGAGAGAGGGAGATAAACCTTAAATAAATATGTACCACGTGATAGCAAACTTCAGCAGTCGACAAGTGACAGTTCAGAACAGTGCAAAGTTTGGCGTCCGACTGAAGGTTTTGGATGAGTGAGATGAAGGCATAAAAGGATTCTGGGACGGAATGGATTGGGGCATGGCATTTTCTCCAATTTCCTACCGGTGAAAGTGCGAACGTATCAAGCAAGGCAGGCTAGCGCTAGCGGGGGAATTCACGGAAAAAGACTAGTGCACAATGTTTTTCTTCCTCCGACACAAATTCCGTACATATGAATGTCTAGTTAAGTATTACCCTCTGCTTCAACCACATTATTCAAAGGTAGGCGCATATCTCTACTTTACCCTTTTCTAATCCATTCTATTCTTTCTTCTCACGGTACATACATATATTTATAAAAAGACCTCTTAGATTACCCTAACTGTGAAACAGATCTAAGCCATTAGTCCTTTCACATTGTCTGATTTATTAGCTAGATGTAATATCTACTTCCATAGCTCCACACTCTACATCACTATTTCCATGGAATACCCTCCAACATGCTAAATGCTCTGGTACAACTTCAGCTATAAAACCTAGCTTATAAGTAGTCAAATTCCACGTGGAACCTTCACAATATCCACCCACCATTTCCCTCCTATATTCTACGAGGAAATACTCAGACAGTCGAGTATCAACAATGCGAACGTTCAAAAAACAAAGTAAGGACAACAACATTCTTCCTCTCAGCTTCCCTCCGTGTTCTGTCTCACGATTCTCCTCTACAGCGTAAATGAATATACGCACGGAAAAAAGCCGCACAAGTTTTTCCCTAGAGAAGTCCTTCTAATGCAGAAGGTCTTGTTTCCGTGGTACACATGAACCCCCAAAACCATACGAATCCGGTTGCCTCTAAAGATAATTTCCAAGAAATACATTCCTCCAACCCAATGCCGACTCATACGCAAACATATTCGGAAGAAGTACCTAATTATAAAATATCTTATCGGATTTAGCCCAATGTCATTCTACCCGACTGTAAATCTTTCAATTCGACTGCTGACTTACAGCTCCACTCGCTGGTATTATTATGTTTCAACTAGTCTCAATAAGATCTAGATTAAATCAAGATACTAGATTATGTAAATGCATAAAGTTGCAGATATCCTCTTTAGATATCAAATTTCGTCTAACCGTATGTACAAAGTGAAAGTTTAAGTATCTACTTTCTTACTAGATCCTTGTTACTTATTTTTATTGTTCTGCATACAAGTTTACAGGAACAAGATGCCATTTTAAAAATGTATACTCGTCACGTCTGTAAACAGCGTGATTTGATTCAATAGAGAACGCGAGAGAAAGAGAGAAAGAGAGAGAGAGGCAATCTAACTATCCTAAGTCCACTTTGCAATTCAAAGTCGAAAGATCAAGCAGGAAAATATAATATAAAAAATACGAACAGCTATAGCAGAAGTTGTTCAAGCGCTGCAGACTGCAGATCATAAGTGACATTTAGTTCCATAAAAAACCTCCATTTACAGACGTTCATGTCACACGCAGATTCAAAAATTGTTTTCTAGTTCTGAAAATTGTGAATTGAACTTTTGCTTCCGTCCTCCGCTTTGAAATGAGACTGTACAACTTTCCCATGTTAAAGATCAAAAAGCCGATGAAAGACCTTTTGGTAAAAGTATACTTTCATTTTGCTGAATACGGAAGGGAATTCTCAATCACTTTACGTAAGTTTCACAAGAGTAAATAAATAAGAAAACTTGAAGTCGCAAGCCGGGCAGATGTCAAAACAGGGAAGAAATTACACTTTCCACCGTGTATGTAAACCCAACGTAGTGTCCCCCTTCGTAAATCCGAATTAATGGTTGCATTCAGTGTACATATTCTAATAAATATACATAGTCAACTCTGAGGACGAACCAGGAATATCAATAGAATATAAATGTATGTATTTTAGTTTTGACGAATATTTAAACTTATCCATACGTAGCCTCATCTATGTATTCGAAATGCCATAGCGCAAACAGGGGATAAGGATCTCAAGAGGAGGATGAGCGCGACTAAGTAGAAATATATTGCGTAGCACGAGATAGAAAAGAAAACTGAGATAGTTGTAAAGCGTATTCGCATTACACTTGTCCTCTTAATGGTTAATAAGTCCAACCCTTGGAGCCCAAAAAAAACGAGTCAACATACTGTATTACTGGGGTATTCATGGAGGGAGACGTGTGCGCATAAACATTGGGATGAGCATCAACATCAAACCTTTATGAAGGCTATGAAGAGTTATTTGTCAAACAATGATAAAAATATATGCGTACGAATCTTCATACATGATATCACAGCGTTTATACTGGAGGGAGGAAAGAATCACGATAAAATACTATATGTAATCGTCATACATGGAAATCTGGAAAGACATGATACTAAGGACATAAAGTTCTGTCTTGTCGTTCCCTATAAATATGAATGTGCAAGAGGCTCTGAAGGAGATCATGCTAAATTATTAATGGTGTCCTGACTTCTCTATTTTCCATGATCGATGATGCTTTGTAGATGCAATTCAAAAAAGGGAAAGCAAGCAACGATAAGATATGATAGGAATGTATGTATGTGTGGTGAGAAAAGAGGGCTTCCCGATTTTACTTTTTGACTCACATGAACGCTGAACCATGTGAAGGTATGAGAGGGACTAAAACTTAATACACTCGCAACTGCAAGTTCACTATGCAACAGATTCCATCTTCATTTTTTACAATGTTAGCTTGTGCTGGCGTTCTATTCAAATACACAACAGGAGTTCGGGACACGGAATCACTTCAAACCCATATGTGCATGCGTTCGTGTGGGAATAATCTATGTATCGCTGATTATGCACCACCACAGTTGGAAATGCATGCAAAGGAAAATATACTCTAAAAGACTGTCAAGTCGACAAGCGTAAAATTTTCTCTCAGCAGCATCCTGAATCACCATCACCATGTAAGCTGGCTACGTCAAGACAAGTAAATTACATTTTACCATTCATTCTCAATCGATCCAACTTTCACCGCTGGGCCATCTGTTCTTTCACCAGTTAGACAAGTTTACTCTAACCTTCCGGACAAATACTTCTACAGCGCTCTCTTTACTCTATCGCTTTCCTCATCTTGCCACCATCCTTTCTCTTCTCCACCGACAGGTTCCTCAGATTCTACGCTCAACCAACCAATCCAACCAACCATACAACCTCTCATAACATTGATAACAAACTAAACTCAGATGCATACATTTAGATTATTCCTTATTACTTAACCTCTAATTCTAGTAAGCACCATCATGCCCCCGTTACTCAGATATACATCAATAGTATATCTAACTACCACTATTCAATCTCCTCACCTGCCCATTTCATATCACTTTCCATACTTCTCGTACCCAACTTCATTTACGCCTTTCGAGTCCATGCTCTATTTATGTTGTCTAAGTTCCACCATCAGTACCAATGGTAGAGACATGATTTCTATAATCGAACTGGGATGGAACTGGAACGGAATTGAACTGACAAAATGGCATTTTTATTGGGATTGGAACTGACTGGAACTCAATGTAATTTACAAGAGTAGGAAGTTGAACTTAAGATTTTTAAAATATTCGTGTACCAAAGAAAATAGGCAAACGTTGGTAAACATTCAGGATGGTTCATTCAAGGAACGGCAACCGCAACTGAGTCCATTTGAGTTCTGATGGGTTTTTAAGGGTTCCCTTAATCTGAATGATAAAGCTACATTTCGAACAAATGAACTAGCAGTTTAGTGACGATCTTTGGGTCGGTCTGTGGTTTTTATTGTACTATAGTTTTCGGTTGTTTATGCAACCAAAATACTTCCGACTTCAATATCCACGAGTCACACCTCAAACCAAACAATGCAAGTATTTTTTAATTTCTCGAAGTTTCCAGAAGGCCACTGTATTATCTTAAAAACGAATTCGATACAGACTGATCTTGAAAAGGAATCATTTGCACTCAGGGCAAAACAAAATACTACAATATCACAAAAACCGCAACTCCATTTCAAAGTTGATCAATAAACTGCTAGTACCATAATAATATCGAAATAAATGTCGTTTCAACACTTAAATTAAAAAGGAACCTAAGAAATCAATCCAAGCTCAATATGAGGCACAATGTAAATGATTTCGATCTTCAACGCCAACATTTACACTTATATTGCTTGTCTTGGCATATATAATACGGTATCAAGTCAGTTAAAAAATGTTTAAAATGCTTCAATTTAAAATTTCCCTGGTATTTTAATCGTCTTTAGTAATGACTAAAACCTTGCAAAAATACATGGAACTGAAAATTGACTGAAAATGTTAGGTTAGAGGGAAAGAATTAACCGATCGGTGGGACGAATTCGTGCCAAAGAAATTTTAGGAACTGGTATTGACAATCTGGAAACTTGGACAATTTAATAGTGCCATAAAATTGTAATTTGGTTTGGTTACAAAGATTTCAAACATCCCACTTGTTTTTCTTTAACCTTTTAAGGACGTCAGGGACAAATTTGTCCCTATGTTATTTCCATAAGGTACCATGTTATTTTTTCTTATATAAGCCGTCCTTAAAACTCAGATGGATTTTCATTTTATTTGTTGCATGTTATTATATGCGTCTGATGTTGTTTTTGTCACCTTTATTTTATTGTTCATTTTGTTTCTCTGAAAAACAATTCTGGAACAAAATCAAGCAACAGCATGAAACAATTTTATAACACCACAATTTAGTCTTACCGTTACTTTCATCGTACAAACGAATGCAATTATGTCATACTGGGTTTCATATCACAAATGCATGACACATAATTATCTGTAGAAGACACCTAGACATTCATTTGCAAATTCAAACACGTATATAAAGTACGAATGATATTTACCTGCGGTAGGCTTGCAGATAATTGTCTGGACAACGAATCTCGTTCCTTTTGGCATTCGGTGAGCTTGACCTCTGTGTCGGAAAGACGTTCTTGAGTTTCTCGCAAGCTATCCATCAGCTTGTCCCGCTCATCCAGCATGGACACCATGAGCTGCTCAAAATTAGCATCCTCACCCCCATACTGAGAATTTCTTTGGGTGATCCCGTCTTCCGAGATGGTCGGCATCACGTCGCACATCATATTCCACATTGTTGTCGCAGCACCTCAAACCATCACTTAAGTTTCTCTTATCATTACTCCGGTTTTCGGCTTCTCGCTCCCGTCCGGGTTTGGAGCTTGTAAAATCATTATCACAAAGTTATTATCACATGAGACGAATAGATAATCATTTTCCACAAATTAAAAATGAACACAGGAATACAATAGAATATTTTCCAAACAGGCAGCCTGACAGTTTGAGGTGGGAAATAACTGTCAAGCTACCTTCAAAAATCTATACAACCGCTCTTTGAAAACACTCAATTGGTTTTTGGCACTCCCTCGCAAAAATTAAAATCCTTACATTGTTTCTCAAACTTATTAGCTTCCGAGCTCACCACTATATTTCTTCCGGCTGAATAACCAATTAAATTTTAAAAGGCGATTACCTTGTCAAGTGTTAAGGCTTTCGTTTCAACAGCCAAGGATTTGGGAGGCAGTAGGGTCACTGCTTAGCACATGGGAGCGTCCATAATAACCGAAAAAACCCGGAGACGTACACTTCTTCCCAAATCCTACACTCACGTCAGTTTACCACTGTGAGCCTGAACATTGCTGAGCTTACAGCTGTGACGACACACCATCGACACTCTGACAGAGTCATCTGATTGGATCCGTTGAAGTTCATATCTTCGCACTTCGCACACGAACACTCTTGGCGTAGGCAATGTGCAGTTCACAGCACCCAACAGGCTCACTCCCGTCCACCGAACCAAACAGTCCCCCCTCCTTCCTGCCAGTCCTCACTCTACAATCCACTCACACGTAGTTTTCAGCCTTCTCCTTTTATTCACACTCGTCTGTCTCGGCCTTCGTCTAGCATATCAAACAAAACTCAATGTTAGGGGCCGTTCATGTATTATCTAACGCTCAAACTCAAAAACCTCCACCCACCCCCTTGCCTTAGTGCTTTCAAATTGTAAATATCTAAGCAATTAGTTGTGCAGTTTTTACAGTTATACTTATTACTTATTACACTTCATTACAATTTAACAACACGGGATAATATTGTAAAAGTTTAAATTATTGAAGATAGTAAAGAGCAAGTAAAATGACTTCATAATACTTTCCTAAAGGAGTAACAAGAAAACATATACTTGATTAAAAATTAAAATAAATTATTTTATACATCGAAAAATGTTAAAGCTATTTTTGAAATTAATCAATTTAAATCAATAAATCCAGAGAGAAAGACTTTATTCAAAATTAATCGTACATTGGCCTCAAACTCCAACGAGGATAGCTTAAAGAGTCAACCCGATGACACTTATGACTTAAGATGCTTTATAAGTTCCTCTAATGGTAGATATTATGACTTCTTTAGCTATAGAATTTGATAATATAAACTTTTTCAATAAACTGCTTTATTGCACCACAGGTACACGTACCAACAAGAAGAACAATTTTTTGTATCTACATACAACATTTCAAAGTTGCAATTTTAAATTGTTATGAAGTGTTAACTGTCAACGTCAGACGAGCTCTGTATGAATCCATGAAACCACCTCTGACTTCGGAAATATGAGATCATATGAAAATTGAAAATGTAGAGAATTATAAAACATTATTTGCTTAGGGGCATTGTGCTGTTAGACTTTCCAGGCTAAGACCCATCCCAAGTAGATGTAGCACATGTATTTTTACAATCAAAGTGCCCTACTCTTTCCCATAATCTGTACGCTGGATAAAGTCTCATTTAAAATTCAGATAAAATGGACCCCTGGAAACTGATCAAAACTCAATTTGGTCCTTAAGTTGCACCATTTTTTATTATATAGTATTAAGTGCCAAACTTGAATGACTTCAATCAATGAGACAAATGCTACCAATTTTCAAGCAACACTTTTCTTTCGTAAAAATGATTTACATCTTGTATTTTTTAAAGTCAGAAGCATAAAAGGCACTGCAAACGTTAGTATTTTAGCAGAGTATCTCAAAGTTGTTTACCGGTAAGGTTTATCGGTAAGGCACAATGAGTAACCTGGTAACGACTATTCGGCGTGGGTTTCGTACATACATTACGTTGGTAAACCAGCTTAAACCTGCGTGGAAAGCTCTGCGAAACTATATATTTGGGTGAGGGGTTAAACTCTTGGTACCTATTTCCCATACGTCAGTAATGGAAAACCCTTCCCTCAAAGGGACGATTTCGAATCTTTCAGTTAAGCAAGTGTCATCGTTCAATTTTCTGCTACAATTTTGCAATTACAAAAAATAAGTTATTGAAAGAAAACGTAAACTATTTATTCTGCATCTCTGGGTATTAGTTAGCATTAGAGATGCGTGCTAGATGTATATATAGCAGATTTATAATAGATGTATGAATATTTTAATGACTAAAAATAGGATTTAGATTCTGGGTTTTAAGATGTACCTATTAATTTTTACACTGTACTTACGAATTCTAAGCCAAGTTAACTTGCAAAAACATTAAATTTTAGGCATTCTTCAAAATCGGTACGTACAAGATTAGCTGGATTTTGAATTATTTTACACAACATGTTCTGAATTAAGGAATTCTTCGGATCTTTTATTTCTACATACATGGAACTGATATTTTTAACCAATGAACATGAATACCACATTTTTTGTATTAGCTCTCTACAATCTAGCCATAGCAATTCATTGTATGACAAAACTTTGTATGTACCTTCACATTATATATGCAGTAGCTTCCAAAAACAGATATCTGCGGGAAATATTTGTTTTTGGAAGTTGCACTATAAGAAGTGGGCAAAAATCAAGTCATTTACTAGGATGCTACCATAATAACCAACATATAATCCAAATTCTATGCACCTCAAGGCGGCTGAGCTTCCCAGGCTCATATTGGGCTTTGATTGGTTTCTGCCGGTTCATTTAATCTAAATGGAACTTCGGATAAAGGTTTCAGCAGTCTAAAAATAAATTTTGGGGTCATGTTGTGTTTCTATGATATTACAGTATTTTCTTTTGTCTATACAACGGAAATAATGTCGAGTTCAAAATCAGTCGGTAATGGTCGGTAATTAAATCATCTTTAAAGTCAAACATTGCATGCATTTTAAAAACATGATCCCAAAATTCATTTACCCGGAAATCCCTGATCAAAGCTCAATATGAACTACCTACCTGCCTATAAAAGTGTGTCGGAGCCGCTCGAACGTTTTTTTGATGTTAAACAAAGCAAGGAAATTTAAATAGCAAAAGCAACTTATTTGCTTATGCTCAGTAACTCAACCATTTCGTGTTATTATTATTGTTATTTACTTATATACCTACGTCTATCAATCATTGCCATAAGTTCAATGCTAATCGCATCCATATGTATATGACCATGCAATTTTTCCATATTACAACTAAAACTAACTTTAGATATTAATAATTTTCAATTTCAACAAAGGGTCGGGGAAATAGTATGCTAGTTTGAAAGAGCACATAAAACTTTATTTACAGATTAAATTGTAAGAAACGACACTGGCGGGTAGTAATCGTGATGAAAGTTGGACCAGCCATATACATGTATGTATT
>JAAXYX010001757.1:0-20840 GCA_036851915.1 Ptenothrix huangshanensis | reverse complement strand
AGACTGCATAGTGTACACTCACCTCGTAGCCCAGTTTTTTCAGAAAAATTCGAATTAATGGAGGTTCATCGCCAAAAAACTTAGTCAACTTCCGAACACGACTGGGATTCGTCAAAGATGGCAAGGCATTTCGGAATGAGGCCCAATCTGTGGAATTAACGTGCGGCATAGCGCCATTTCTTCCACTAGCTACTCGAGCAAAACCTCCGGCTGCATGATTTTGCATAGACGCTTTCACTTGGCTTCGGAGCTGCCCCATTTCATTTCGAATGCTTTCCATTTCCTGTATGTCAAATATAATATATAAATTTATATATAAATTATTTAAATTTTTGCTTAACAAATAACTTCAAGTAATGTAGGTAATCCGTGCAAATTGGTTATTGCAAATTATTGATGTGAGGATGTTAGCTACCTGAACCATGAGATGTTGTGTGCGCATTTCAGATGATAAATGAGCAACACTTCGTGCCAAAGTAACGACATGAGACTCCAAACGCTGGAACCGTCTGTTGATACTCTGTATTGATTTTTATATAAAATAGCAATTCATTATATTAAGCAATTTATTTATAATTTTAATGATCAGTTCAAAATAGAAAATAAGGCGAGCCAAGGGAATGCTAAAATCATGAATGATGAAAATAGGCACCTTGAGATCTTTCACTTTTTTCTTATCGTCCACTTTCTTTTTTTCTCTGAACGGTCTACTGCTAACAGAAGATGGGAGAGATGACATACTTCCATACGGTCGTCTCTTAGCATTTCTCAGATCAGAAGGGGGATAGCGATTTCCCGAGAATTTTCTTGCTCCCAATACCTTTAAAACCTAGAATTGCAATAAAAATGAATAGCTTCGTCAAATTCAGAACAGTATATACATATACGATAAATGTTAATAAGTTTTTGACGCCTTGATTCAAGTATTGAAATGCAAATACTCCTTATCACTTTTAGTACCTCAGTATACATGGACTCCAAACTTTCTAGTTGCCTTCTAATTGCATGAGCATCAGTTGTATCAATGGTGGTGCTCAAGTCGTCGTCGTCAGATGTGTTTTCTGTTGGTCCATCTAGCATTGATTCTAAATCTAGTCCTGTCGTCGTTGATGTGATATCCCCATTGTCGTCATGGAGGGAATATAAGATTTGACCTGTAATAAAAGGGTTATTAAGTAAAAGGTTTACTTCAAAAGCTTTAGTATTTACTTAACTACACTAAGGGTAAGGTAAGTACGGTATGTAAAACAGCGTATAGTATTACTCATGGCACTTCGACTAAGTTTTCCAGCCTTGTGAGGACTCGATTCCTTACGGCTTGAAGATTTTCCTTTTTCATTTGAAAGCCGTTGACGACTAGACCATGCATTCAATCTTTGATTGTGCCCAGAACCTGAATTGGAGTTTGAACGATGAACATTTGTTGGCAGTCGTGGGGATTTTGCTTTAACTGCTGCCATCGATGCAATAGCCTGCTGACTGGTTCCCGGTAAAGGCTCCATAGATTTTTTGCTAATCATTCAAAATTGACAAAATTATTGTATTTACAACTACCACATAATATAGTACCTAATGTCAACCCACTACAAACCACTAACCACCCACTAACTACTTACTTGTAAGTATTGAGATCGAACTTTTTTGGCAATTTTGGAGATAATGTTGGAGATTTCTTGGATAACTGGGTTGGTGATGTGGGGTCGCTAGATATTCCATTATGACCCTGAGATTGATTTTGCATATGAGAACGATTCCCTTGGTTATAGCTTTGGCCATTAATCGCCTGGCTGTTCTTATGGTTTCCATTATTCTGAACGTGGTTCATATTAGCCCCATGTGATGGTTGCAGATTACTGTTGCTGTTGCCATTTCGACCAATAGCTTTACCACCAGCAGACTTGTTGGCTCGTTCCATTTCGAGAATCTGACGAATTTCTGGTTCAACAATATCAACCCATTCGGAATCATTGCCTATAACAAAATATACTTAAGTTACATATTAATTCGCAAAGGATTATCCCAAATTTGCATAACAATAAATAAAATTCGTAAATCAAAGAATCATGCGCTAAAATTGATACACAAACAGATATCTACACCTGATTCACCAGGAATTTTTTATCTCAATTTCTATCGTATTTTTTTAGCCAGATCCATCCTCCTCTAATGTATGTGAATTACGGATAATACTTTCTAAAAAACTCCCATTCTAACAATAAGAAGACATATCTTGCGGCAAATCGTGACATAGTACATCAATTGAATAAATCGTTAGACCATATGGGTACATCCTACACGGATCCCAAACAAACATTTAATAACACATACAATTCAATTTAGTTCCGTTAGATAAATAACATGTGCCATATAACTTTGTACATCTGTGTTCAGAGTGCGAAGCTGATTACGTGGAACGTACATTTGGAAAAAAAAGTAACAATAAAGCACAACTAGATAAGTTTATCACATTTATTGTAAAAATGACTCAATTCTATTTGCCATTAAAATAAATCTTCACTGTTATTAAGCAGCACCAAGCTTTATTACGAAGTGAACACACTATTGTATGTGTATACATGAGCTACTTTCTAGTTGTCACATCCACATCAATAACAGTATAATACAATTTAGAAGCAATAAAGGTAAAAAAGACAAAGGTAATAAAAAAACAATGAGTTACTCACCAGAAGAAATGCTGTCAGCAATATTTTCATTAAACTTTTGTCGCTGGCTAATAAGCGCATCCAACGGTTCACTTGGATCCGAAGAATGAAGCGGTGATTTAGCCAGAAGAACGGTGCCATGACCAGAGTCCGTCGTTGTGTGCGACTGTCCACTACCAACCCTTTGAGATCCTTTTTCACACTCACTGCTCGAAGACTGATGTTCACCTTGACTATGATTATTATGATTAGCCACAGACATTGCAAGGTTTTGTAGTTCTGCTGTGATCTGTTTTAAATGATCACCACCAACCACCATTCCAGGCTCCCCAGTTAACTTTGTCGCCTCCATCGAGCCACTGCTACCATCGCCATTCTCTCGTTGCTCCGCCAACACGGGTAGCCCCACTGTGTTGATGTCTTGCTGAAGTTGTTGTTGCTGCTGCTGGAGTTGAGACATTCCAGGCTGCTGAGATGTAGGCAACGGAGGTGGTGGTTCATCGTATTCATCATTGCCTTGAAAAGCTTCATTTGTGATTCCTCCAGATTTTGAATAGGATACACTATGAGCATTTTCTAACACTGTTAATCCACTGGATGGAGAACCCAAACCAGCCTTTACGTTGAATTTATGTCTTGAATGCAAATTATCAGAAATATGTTGAGCCGAAGATGCTGCCGTCATTCCCTGGGACTGATTTGGGTTTCGAGATTCTGAGGGAATGGCGATACCTGATGAATACTGATTGTGAGACAGACTCAACCTATTATTAGGATAGCCTGACTGCTGTTGATGAGAATGAGGATGTACGATTGGTCCAGACCCAGTTCTGTGAAATGGCCCAACTTGACCAGTGAGAACACCAGCCTCGCACAGTTTGTCCAAAGCTCGCTGGGCTCTCTCGGCATGAATCCCAATGCCAGTGCCACCAGCACCTAGCTGCTGTTGATGCATCTGATGCATTTGATCCGGACCATTGTACTGAACTGGTCGATACAAATCTCGATTGTTTTGACTTGACGATTGCTGGGAGGGTAATCCAGAGTTCAATGAAGATTCCATAATAGGTCTCATCTGAGGCACTGATTCCTCCGTAAGATTTGACTTTTGCGTGCTTTTCTGTATCGCTTTGCGAAAGCTCGTGTTCACGTTCTTTCTGTCGTTCATGGAAGGACTCCGGTACGAATTCGGTGGTCCATTTCCATTCATCATTCCATGTGCATGGAGATGTGGAGTTCCATTGACTAATCCTACTGCGTAGCTGGAAGGAGATGGAGTAGGTGGTGAAGCACTGTAGTATGCTCCAGCATTTGCATTGTACGAGTTGGAAGCATTTTGAACACTCACATGGTGATGCTGTTGTTGTAATCCGTAATGTTGGCTCGGTGAGCTTGGACCACCATAACTTCCATCTGCGTACGAGTTCATAGCGCTAGATGTTAAGTTACTATTTGAACTGTTCACTCCACCATTAGTTGCAGTCGCAGAATTATTGAGCTGTCCATTTGCCAGTGGTACAGATTTACCGTCACTGTTCACTCCACCATTATTAGTACTATTATTATTCGTATTCACACTGTTCACTGATTTAGAGTTACTACTACTGTTGGCACTCGCAGCGGCGGCTCCGAACCGACTAGATATCATGTCTTTGATGTGGTTGTATGTCTTGGTGTGAAATAATTTTGAGGAATCCTTTGCACTTGTCTTGCTTTCAAGTAGCTGATTAAGATCAGCAGTAGCGGATGAGGAAGTGGGTACAGGTGAAAATTGTTTCTGTGTCAGTAAGGGACTTTTTGATGAGAGCTGAGGATTAGAACCATAACTCTTGGAAAGAGCACTGCCGTTAGGAGTGCTTGCACTACCACCACCGTTGGTATTATTATTATTGGTCGTAATACTGTTGTTTCCGGCTCTGAGAGCATTTAAGTTGGACACGGACATCCCATTGTTACTCGCGTTATTCCCAATAGAGCTGCTGCTATTGCCGTGATGGTTATGATTACTGCTGTGGCTATTAGTTGCATTATTATTGCTACTAATACCTGACGATGGGATGGATTGGACAGATAAGTTTTGATGATGCTGCTGGGCTTGTTGCGACGAACTTCGGTGATACTCGATGGTGAAATTGTTATTATTCCCATGACCATTCACCCCCACGTTGCCATTATGTCCCCCCGGTCCGTTGAACTGAAGTGGCTGGTACGAAGATGTCTGCAGGAATAATTTTAAAGTTTTCACACACTTCATAAAGACACGAATAGTATTCATTTTTGTTCTAGCCTTCAGTTTTACGCAAAGATAATTACTCTCGGGAAACCCATACGTGAGGCTAAGTCGTAAAAGAGAAAGCTCATTAAGGGCATGAAGAAAGGAATAAATAATTAGCCAATGGCGTGATGTGAGCTATGAATTTCATTATTACGCATCAATTTTGACGAAAAAACTTACGCCAACAAAATACAATGGCTAACAAATATAACAAAAGAAAACAAAAATTACACTGAACCCCTTGTTGAAGCTGGATATAATTTATGTAAAATACCTGTTGCATCTGATAGGAACGACTGTCAACAAAGACAGTGGCATCTCGGAAAGAGTTATTGTTTTCACTTCTGTGATTGAAGTCTATTGGTCTCTCTAAATTGGAGTCGATCGATCGCTGCCAGTCCCTGATTGAGGGTGACGGCTGTGCTGGTCTGGAATGTAATACAAAGTCATTCATATAGATCTCGTAAAAACACACCTCGTCAGAAACGTGCTATCTCAAAAAGAATTTGGAAGGCCACCACAAAATATTATGATTTCTTTCGACTTGCATTTCAATCTTACAGTCAAGTCTTCCCAGCTATATCAATACTAGATCATAATGACATGACATCCACGCGTCAAACTGGATGACATTTGAAAAGTTACAGTGCAATACCTGCGTTGTATTGTGTACACGAAAGAACGCCTAAGTATGTATCTACCTACATAAATTACACATTTTAATCCTGTACAAGAATGTCTTGTACAATTATTTATATGGTCATAATTATACGAGTCCTGAATTTTTTGTCCACCAGTGAGACGACCATCACATCATACATTCCTACTCACCTTACACAGTTTCGTCAGTCAGATAAAAGCAAAAATACAAATCATAATTGGCAGTCCCAAATCACAGTCCATATTATTAGTGTGAGGTATTTTTTTCTTCTTGCATGCAATACATTTACGATTCCTTGCACAATTATAACTGTAGTTTAAAACTAGGTACATAAAAGGTACTGCATCTAACGCTGAGCCTTGGTCATAATACTGTAACAAGCAATGATTATATATAGGTGAATAAGTATTGAAAGAAATTGATAAACTAACAATGAGATGAATACCAAACCCTATATTGAACCACTGAATAGCAACTCAATAGTACCACTACGAATGACGAATATGAAATGCTCAGCGTCAAATACCGAATAGCTAAGCACATCCGTATAATTTTTCCTACGGCAGGTTTCATTCGCGGAAGGTTTTCACGATGACTAAGCTTGAAGCTCAAGCACAATGTTAAGTAGCATAATAACGTATAAGTACTGACTTACGAGATAGTAATGTACAACCGTATATAGCTACTAATCTCATCACCAGCTACTATTTGGAATTGAAGTTTAGATTGTCGATAGAAAGGAACGTGACTTACCCTTTGTAAATGACAGTATCCATACTATCAGCATTAGATGATGACAGACTCAGGCTTTGTGAGTTGGATGAATCAGGAAAATAACCTGACAACTTATTACTGCTGCTTGTAGAGTACAGACCAGTATTCGACTGGCCATGTGAATGCCCATGGGACATGGATCCAAGATCTAGAGCTGGATTGTCAACTCCTTCCATGTTATTAATTCTTCCTCCTTGCATCGATGCCATTAGTGTAGATTGTTCTTCATTGAAAACCTAAGAGAAAATATTGAAAAAAAATTCTAGTTTAAAAAAACTCCGTCAGTTTAGTGTGATACAGTTTTCAATTGACGAGATAACACGTTGCGGTGAAAGTACGACTAATAGTAATCAGTAGGTACTATCGTACTATCAAAAAGCCACGCAAATTCTTCGAAGTATCCCATCACACGTGCTAAAACGCACTATTGAAAATTGCTCCATTTACTCACTAACTTTTAAAGAAATGCATTTCACGTGTACAAGAATTCAATATGCACAGGCCCGTAATAATATTTGTGGTCGTTAGGAAATGTTTCCGTTTGTTGTGGTACTTTTACCAGTCACACTGTTGAAAATGCAATAATTCACATTTTATACTCCATAATTCACATCAGGCAGAAGCATAAAAACCGGGAAACTCGAAACGCAAATCAGTAATAATAAAACAAAGATAGTAGAAAGTGTATTCTTTGGATTTTTTGGTCCTAGAATTCTTCCCACGTTCCACCCACACAACACTCAGAATATTTTAGAATCATTAGTCTTATTACTCATGTCATTTACACACATTTGTTAATACCACAGAGAAGACACGGACGGAAAGTACCTCATGTGTTTTATCTCAAGCGCATTTGAACGATCTTGCCGCCCATTTACACCTTAAATGCCCACTGAAAAAAATTTAATACTGTAATTCCGTGTCCTATATCCCTGCTGACAAACTCGAGACTTTTCAAATCTCCCAAAAAAAAGAAAAAAGACATCTGAGACACAAGACAGACGACTCTAACTGACTAGTGAGTTCAGCAACCCATGAAATAATCCTAGCTAAACATGTCTACGGATAGCTTCAGAATGAGAACTTTACACTATCGTACATACCAGAAATCAAAAGTGGATGTACCTAGGCAGTATCTATAACTATTATTGTTTAACCACATTCATAGTCGGAACTACAAATTATGTAATTTCTACTATTACACTTATATCCTTCAAGTAATAATACGATCGCCATCATCATAACCATCACGCCAATCTTTCACATTTTTTATTTAAGTATAGAATTTTTCAACTTGACGCTCCCAGAGTGAATATGACGCTATTAAATCATTTTAGGGCAGTTTACGCAAGATTAACTACTCCATATGTAGCTCGTATTTGTATTTTACAAAATAAAATCATATTTATAGTTTTTGTGCCATACGCAGTTATCAAAGAAGATTCTACTTCTCACAGCATTTAGAATGAATGCTCATTGAAGAGTCGTAAGGATCAGTAAATTCAGAATTCTCAGAACTTTGTAATAATGGGAAAACGAAAATATGCTGGTGGCATAAAATTCTCTCCTTTGAAATCAACTTGCCACGGAAATCTCTAATCGTATATTGTATCCTAAGGAAGTTGTAATCTTAACAAAATAAGTCGTTAACCTACAAGACACTTAGACAGATATTATAGACACATCTATCTAACTATTTACGATAGAACATAACTAAAAGCCACACATGGTATCCCTTCAATAAATTATGCTCCACTTGAAAATTACAAGATTGAGCACGTAATTGTAAATTGCACATGCAACCTTTCCGTATACTGAGAAATGTAAAACGTATGAATTGACATTAAAACCACGACTCTTGTCTGTATGCGTATATGCTCCATTGCTACTTAATCTCTGCAGAACATTTCGTATTTCTTGGTAGCACGTTATGATGTTGTAACAATTTAATGTCTAGAAGGCACTTCAGCATAACATTGACAAAAATCAAGATCGAGATACATTTGTTGCACACCTACTTCGCACTTGTAAAACTATCACAGGTGAACAGTAAACATTTTTTCATCCCCTTTGGTACATCAACTTAAGTCATTAGAGTCTGAGTTGAAGGAAAACAATGAAAGCAAACATTTATAATAATTAAGATTTTGAAACGGTATAATTCTCTACTCACTTTCCACTAAAAGTTAACCAACACAATGCAATTATTTGTTTTTACCCGCCCTCAAGTCCTCAAGTTTGTTTTCTTGCGATGGATTCGCATTTGCTATCAAAATCCAAAGAGAAAACCATAAAAAATCATCCGTGTAACAGCCATTCATAAAAAATGGAATTGTGAAATTGGGAATAATACATTTACTATGTTTTCTATTTCATTTTAGAAAATATGTGCGTTTTACTAGTCTTTTATTAAGGACTACGTTCTGCACTTCTAGCCTTGCTTCGCAGTTGTTCATCTTCATAACAATGAGTAATGACTTTGAAATGAGCATCGTCATTTTTTGGTGGAATCTCTTGTTAGCCTGTGTTTTCTATGTATGTTTTCCTTCTGATTTCAGTTCTTACTTTACCTACGCACCACGGCCACGTTAGCTTAATCCAAAACCTCAGCCAATTTGACTGAAGTCAGAACTCACCCTGTTTCGCTTGGGTGGTCGGAAATGAAATGAATTTTTAAGAGACGAGAAAAAGGTGGAAATGAGCACAACATGAAAAGCAACGAACCGTCCTATTCGTTCCACAATAAACATTTGTAGATACCCACATATATACATATATGTTCGTTACAGAAGATGTTTTATTATTCATTCATTTCATTTCGTATTATTATTACGCTTCTCTGTTCCCCATTGTATTCCCCTCAATCACTGCGACTGTTAGATTTAATTGCATATTCCTACACCCTTTATGTTTCTAGTTTTAGGTTTCCACACTTGGTATCACCTCACTCGAGGAGGGTTTACGTAGAAACCCCTACTCTAACTCCGAAAGTGCAATAATCCAACTGCAACAATACTATCAGGAGCAGATAGCTTACAATTTCACTTAAGTGCAAAACGCCAAGGTATACTACGCTGGATTTTGTTAATTTTATGAAATAACAACACTACTTTTTATTAAACAATAAATTATAATTTCAACTCTTGCTGTAGTCTTCTTCCATTTACTTCTCCAGAAAATAATATTGCCAATCCTAAATTCCAAATCATCATCATGCAATACTCAATGAAAAGGAATCAGAGAGAGCTTATTTGATCGAATTATTGGATTAATTTAAATACCTCCGCAGTAAAGATGTTGTAGAGGTATTTTCATTTAAGGAGAAAACAACGTCACAATTTTAAATTTAATGTTCATTACTTAAGCCACCTTCAGGATTCATACAAGTTCAATTACGCAATATACAATTGAGTGTATTGCAGTCAAAAAATCTGAATTTCGAAGTTCAGTAACACTACTTCATTCTTGGCAGACGTTCAAAGTGTCAGATCCATAATTTCTTCGGTTTCTCTTTCGTCAAACTTTCAATCTCGACCTCAACTTTGAATAAATTAAGGATTTACATCCCACAAATTTTCACTCTTTTTCTAGCGCATTCCTTTTTCAATCCTTTGATTCAGTTTTTCTCACCTCGTCTGCAAATTGATTCCAACCCTACCCCATCCATACAACCTGATATATTTTACGCCTCATTTCTTTTTATCTATTGAACTAGACAGGACGAGACACCCACACATCCGCACTCATAATACAACCTGACTGAGGAAGGCACATCTTCACTTGGTATGTATCGCACGGCGCTGGCAGAAACAACACAGAAGACACGATCTTTATATCCTTTACTTGACTGGTGACTTGTGCCAATACAACTTGAAGCGAGGCAGTAGTTGATTTGATAGTTACATTACAATGCATAATGTTGTCTCTCCCGACAACGATCAACTCATCATCAAACTAAAATATAGCCAACCCAACCCAAACCATTTGTACTTCTGAACAAGATTTTTTCATGGCACATAAAACTAAGTCCCTCGACAGCAACAAAAGTAGGAGAATTGATCGAAGGAGAGATTCGGAATTCTTAAGACTAAAAACCATGGCTGAAGCTATATAAGTCAAACATTGGAGCTTCCTCTAATCCTGATTCTCAAACTGAATGCTGAATTACTCAACTAATAATCCGCTGTACTGATAATCTCAAAGCCCGAATATATTTTTGTATATTAACGATAAGTATAGGTTTAAGGTCCCGAGGGATTCCCTTTCGTAGTTTTCGTACACAAAAACGCTTTCAATCGGTGGATGATTCTTGTTCACGTAATTGAAGCGCCCCATTGTTTTTGTCTGACTGAACGTTGCTCCTTTTCAACACGACCAAAAAAGCAAAAGAGGAGAAGAGAATGGGAAGACGATACAAGAGCTAAAGAACTAGCCCATGTCGAATTTGAATGGAAATACACACATTCATTACCATCATCCCATGTTTATTATGTAATTTATGCACGAAACAGTAAAATCTCAGCGGGAATTCAAAGAAAATCTTTCAAATCTAATCCTCCCGTCCAAATTCAATATAATGAGAACGAAATTATACAGGAGACCTAACTACTGTATATACCCAGCATTTTTATCTTCTTTAGTTTAGTTATTACCATCAGGGATTAAAGGAACTAACGTAAGACAATATGTATTAGAGAAAGGCGGCCTTGTTTGAAACAGAAAGAGAATACATGAAAAGAAAAATTAATAGATATAAATAATATCTGCCATTGAATAAGATGACGTGACTACACTCATCTCTTCTACTTCTAATGTTAGCAGGAACATCTTTAAGACTTCCAGATGCATGAGGCATAATCAAAAATGTGGTAATAACGTTGCACTACACTGCACTGCAATCTATTGCAACCTGTATCATCAATCCATACGCAACGATTAGTTATTACAATATAGACAAGCAACCGAGCGTTAGTGTGTTTTTAAAATTTTAAACCATCCTCACAGCCAATGCTTAAGTTTACACGATGTGGCTCTTTGTTTATGTTCCTACGCACTTTCGTTATTCGTTCCGACTTACGAGGACAGGATAATGAAAGCAAGAGTAGTTGAAGACGTTAATTGGATTACGTTATGCTGGTCGATTGACTCATTGAGTACACTTGCACTTTGTGTGGTAACTAGTCTTTGGCTTTAACTAATTCCAATTCCCATCCATAAAAATCAATGCCATGCAATACTCTACCACAAGTAAATTGATTAGCACAAAAACTTATGGAGGACAGTGGCGCCTGGCCAGACCAGATGTTGACACAAAAATCACTAAACCCGTTCTCTCATTCCGTGGTACTTCATTTTCTTTTATTTTCCGCTTACGTCTATCAAACCCATCGACCCAGACCACGATGGATAAAATTCGTAGTAACAAGCATATTATCTGCAACCGCAGTTCATCAATTTTGTATACATATGTACATATAATTATAACTACAAGTGTACCTGTACCTCGCTACTACCTGTGGATAATTGCCTACCAATATCGAGATTCCCACGCTTTAGCAAATCAACACTTACGTATTTTGCACAGGATCATATTACATCATTATATTTCAAGCAAATTATTCACCACTAATTAAACACAAAAATTGCTTCATTTTATAATTGAGATAATGTACCTCTCAGTCTTCAATACTTGCAATAATTGTACCAGTAATTCCTTATAATTATTTCATTTTGTTTTGCTAGTACAATGTTCCAATTGTTGCACAAAGTTTGAACTACCTCACTAATGTTAGAACATATGAACTTAAAGTTACTAACTTTGAATTCACTGACTGTACTTTACACTTTTCTATTCTTTAAGACACTTACATAATTTAAATAAAAGTAACAATTTGTACAGGAAGGAATCTACAAGACTGGACAATAAAATTACACATTTATGCTGGGTGAAAGAAACATAAAACGTAAACCACTCAACCACAGTCTCATTCTCATCATCAGTCAGCCTCTACCGCAAAGGTAACAATTAAATCACAAGATTGAGTATGGCAGATAAAATCTTTCCTTCCCTTCGAATGTAGTCTCCTAGCTAATTCACGTAAATTAATAAAGAAATCCGAAGTACTTTTTTATAATTGGTTTGCATCTATGAGAACTTAGTCCAGTCTGCCAACCACTTACTTTCATGATGGAACACTTCAAAGAACTCACCATGTAATTATCCACGACATGGTTTTAGGTTAAAAGAAACACTTACGCAAATACCTATATAGGTAATATGTTGCCACTGCCGACACCGTCTATAGAATGCACTTGGGTATGCAGCCTACACATTTGCTACTTCACGACCAATTCTATGTTATTAGTGGTAACTGACAGTGGCAACTAATTCATTTTGCTTACTTTTACTCTTAAGAATTAGATGTTTATCGAAGCTAATGTTTCCTACGTATCTATCTTGCTGGACCAACGAGTCAAACCAAAGCCACTGTTTTTGCACTTCGTCCACAGCATCTGCTTATTCTCTAGGAGATAATAATTGTTCGGTAAGGGTGCCGATGACAACGAATACAGATTAACCAATGAGCTTAACCAATCTAGTTAACAATTTGTACGGCTGCATGTCATCAAAGTTAGTTCTTACATAGCAAAGGCACTGCAGAATTTGACGTAATCATGATGAGTCTCGTAATCAAATACATTAAAATATTTACCTATGTCAAATTTGTACACCACGATCAGATATACATTTGTATGGTCAGTCGATTAGCAGTACGAGATCAAAGATTCTGCTTCCAGTTGAACAAGACTGATTATTTATTGCAAAAAAACTAGTTGTAGATTGTGGTTTTACACCGAGCGAAATAGCGATGCACAGTGTTTAACCATTTAAGTAAATCATATTATGTATCTACTACTTGGAGTCAAATCAGCATTCAGTTCATATGCGTTGTCATTATAATATAAGCAGAGACTGAAGACAAAAAAAGGAGGAAAACCTTATTCGTCGCTGTGCTATGCAAACCATTATACCTACATTAATACTGTCTTTAAGGATAGTAGCTGTGAGTCGAATTCGTAATACGTACAGTTTCTTTTTTGTCTTACAAGACTTTAAACAAGTTAAGGTCCACCTTAGTTTATGGGATTTATGGCTACATTTGTTTGTCAAAGCCCAAGCGGTGTACCATGTACTTTGAGCCGTTAAATTTATGTCATGATGAAGTTGCACTGGCTCTAATCGAGACTGTGCATTCACCCTGAGCACAACAAAAACAAAATGACATTTATTATTCCCTTACTACTTGTTTGATTTCTGATCAGCTAAACTTAACCCATAAATCTCACACAAATTATAGACTATCCCACACTAAATTTAAAATTGGCATTGTCCAGGACACCACGCGGGACTTTGAAAAACTAGTTAATTAGCTATTAAAATTCTAATGGAAAAAACGAGCACGGAATTTAGCCAAAGATACACGCAAAACTGAAGTCTTCCCTGTTGTGGACCGTAAATCTATTGGGCTTTCGAAAAATGCATTCCAATAACCGAATGAATTATGAACACTGGGCTGATTTACTGAGGAATTTAAAGGTGTCTAGTAGAATAGCAGAATGTGTGAGTCATACTGCCAATATTTATACTAAATTGTAGTATTTACAAGTCGAAGTCAACCAACCAAACCAACCTTGTTTCCATATACCAAAGTTGGTAGGGTGTAATGTAAATGCTTGATTATACTTCAATATTAAAATGCTTACAAAACAAAAAATTTAAGTTAAAGAGGCTCACACATCTTTCCTTGAAGATACGATACCAGCACCGTACGGTACAGGGTGTATGTACCTAAGTAGGCATGCAGTATGCAGATAATGTAAAAGAAAATCTGCATTTGAAACAATGGGCGTTCTAGTGAATATAATGTTGTGCTCGATGACAGCTCAACCGTTAGATGCAAATAAATCACCTCCAAAATTGCATATTAAATGATAAGGACTAGGCGTCACATTAATGTCTTCACTTCACTCATTCAAAAACAATGTAAACAACACCAAACAGAAAACATTTAATTTTTTCACCCTGATAAATACCTCAATGTTTAAGTGAACACTTTGGCGTGGAAAGCTCTTCTACATCATATAATTGTGTCTCGCACTTTGTCGTGGAATTTTTCCTCGGTAGGTACATAATACGTAGATACATAGGTACTTTACTCTGAAGAAATCATTTGCATACACAATATACATAAACGATTCAGCTCAATTTATGACTCGGTCTCTTCTATGTGGTTCACGACACAACAGGATTCGAATGAATTCGAAATTGGGGAAATAGCGAGCAAACTAGCGTTACACGGGGTGGAAATTATGAATGAATTTAATTGTGCAGGTACAGTGGATTGCTTAAAGCGAAATGAGGCGTGTGGAAAGTTATAAGTCATATTACAGTAACTTAACGATCTTATAATGACAATAATGTTGTCTTACTTTCAAAAATGTTTCCAAGTCAAGACTATTTCTCCTCGTCAATGTTGGGGGCGAGAACAACAATCGTTCTTGAAAATCTTTTGCAGTGCGGCTGTCAAGTGTAAACTGTTGGGAGAAGAAAAAACAAGTCAATTGAAAACTTTTTACAACCAGAGCACGGCAGAGGAATTAGATCTTGTACGATCTAGCATCTTGCTTTTTTTAAAACAGATCACCAATCACCAGTAACAATAGGTATATAGATTTTCCTAATTAGTTGCATTAGTCCGAACACAGAATGTACATACGTAAGTACGTCACTTCATGCAGTAGGTATTCCCATCCCAAGTCCTAACAAAGACACCTACAAGATTAGGAAGAGAGATATAATAAATATCACGTGTCGTTTAAGTCAAGTAGGAAGATCTCAACTTTAAAGTCTACGGCGTAAACTTGTACGTAAATAAACTTTAATACCAATAAATACTAACCCTGATTCAGGTAAGTACAACACTGAATGCCATTGTTTGAACTAGGTTCTCCACAGTGTTGAAAATTTTACACTTTTTAAATTGTAAATAAATTCTTTTTTCATTTTACAACTTATTTAATAGGCACTAAAGATGTTCCAAGAGAACAAGAAAATCTGGAAAGTTTTTTTTATTTCCATGATTGTTGTTACTGGTTTTATGCTCACTCTTTAATCATCACGACCAGTTCTTAAAACTACGAGCATTGGAACAAAGATAAGTATGGCATGAGAAAGGAACTCCTGTGAGGTCATTTATTTGCAAATGAATTTTTAATATTTCGTGATTTTACATGTTCAATCAACAATAACCAATTATTGAAATAGTTGTGTAAAAAATGGCTATATATTCAATATAAGATTTTACATTTGACTTGGTCGAGCATTCGAATAATTATTATACTTAGTTAGCTTTCAATCTACTACCAATATTACACCATCATGTTAAAGGCTTAATCGCAAAAAGCTTCTTGTTCTGCAAGTACATACAGGTAGGTACTCGTTAACGAAGTAAACAATGTTGCCTTCTTTATTCCTACATACATATTGCGGCAGAGCAAGCTTTAAAGACTAAACGAATAAAAAAAGTTTTTTCGGTTCGACTGAAACCTGAACTGAAACCCTTTGAATACGGATACACGAATGAATATTATTACGAGCCATGTTTCCTTCTCCTTCGGTGCATGCAATTATGCACACTGTGTTCAGTTCTGTCTTGTAATAAAAATGTCACCATCACAGCGTAGTTTGTAAGTATTTTGTCTGCTAGTCTAAATCCTATACAACATTAGACCAACAATATGAAGGCTTGATAAACCTGTAACAGTCACGTTTTAATCCTATAATCCTCACAAGAATGCAGCCCAATTTGATTACAACAGCTCACAACTATTTGGAATGCATATAGTGCTGTCAATTTAATGACCCGAAGAATAACCTCGGACATTAAACTTACAGGTAAATAGTACTCCCTAGTAGTAGTAAGATCTTAAAGCGTGTGAGACAGAAGGTGCAAGATACATAGAGAAGCTCAACAGATGAATGGTTCCGTCAGGGAAGGGGAAAACATGATAATAAAATAAACAACTTCTTTGACGTGACTGTCACCAACCAAACAGTAGTCCGTAGAGGAATACAGTATACAGAAATCGCAGATGTTAGAATAAAATGTTCAACCACAATAGTACCAGAGTAGCAGAGAGAACTGAAATTAAGCAAGACTTACTTAACCAGAACTATCTTGGGTTATGGTTATGCTAACAAAGTCAAGATTGAAAATATCCTTATTTTTACTGCAGGCAAAAGAAGATCAGTCTGACGCGGAGTAGAACAAGACAAAGGTAAGAGAAGAGACAGTAACAAGGAAACATCAAACTGTATTGAGCATAATAACTTACTGCTTTTCTCTCATCCGTCCACGCAATTTGTTTCGTGGTTAGCTTTCGATTCTGTATTTTATGGTACTGGGACAAAGTTGGAATTTTTGACTGCGGATGCGGTTCTCTTCCACTCTCCTTTGAGAAAACTACTTCACGTACGATCTGTTCACACACCAACAAAGAATATAAATAAGATGATCCACCCTCTTGTCTACTTGCCGACGAGGATCTACAGTCCGTCATGACACTCACGTAACAACAACATCAACAAAACTCAAGAGATTCGTCCACACACACACATACAAAAAATCACATTAATTTCACAACTGTGAACTGAACTACGGCAAAAGAAAGGTTCGGGAGGAATGCAGCAACTTTGAGCCGCCCAAACAATCTACGTCCTAGTCCCTAACTACATCTAATAGGGCTCACTTCTCTCAACGGTTCCCATTCCGATGAAATAGAACCAGTGGAATTTTTCACTACACCAAGGTGTACAAATAGACTATGCTCTACAGAATGGTATGCACACTCCAATGCTCTCACTCGACAGTTAGGTTATAAACGTCCATGGCGATTGTTTTCGTATTCCGAAGCTAAATGAAATAAAAAATATATATCAAGGAAATAGGTACGACGCAGTAAAATCTGAATGGCGTTCCGACATATAGGTTAGATCGGTTTCCTCATCCTCTGTGGGATTGCAAAGCAACAGGTGCCAATCGCAACTTCCTTTCCGTTACTCCTCATAAGTATTTACCTATTCGAGCCCCATGCAATCGTTTTATGTACGATGGCATGCCATCAAGCTCAAATGAGCGATTATACATGCATCTAATAACGACTGTGCATCTACCAACACATTTTATGAAGCAGAAGTCCCTAGTGCACTATCCATTCTTTCAAAACTATATTTTACAATGTCCATCCAATTACAGATATACAACGCTTTGTCTTTTTGGATATTGACTTGGATTTGTTTTTAAGCCATAGCATAGCTTGACTTACACAATGCTATCCTTTTCCGGTTCGGAAACAGGAAGCAGGGGCACTCAACTGGTAACTTCGAACCGGTTAATGGATGTTCTAGATGAATATCAGGCGCTGAAGCTTTTATTCTTCTAATGTATGAGAAGCATAAAAATACAAAGCTAAAATGGCAATGTAGGTAACACAATCCATATAACCACTGCCAGTAGTACACACTTGTATAAGCTTCACTGTTTTTCAACCCCTCGCCTCTTTCGAAAACGCACAAAAAACACAACTAAAAATTATACACTGTAGGGAATCTGAATTGGAGGTGTTTGTGTCAAACTTCTGATGATTCGTTTGACAGCAGTAATTTCTTTCGATAGGATAAAACACCAATGTGAGTCGCCACACAGCACAGTGAAATAATGACGTTTAAAAGTAAAATTATTAGTTACGAAAGAAATTCACTGCGTAATAATAGAGTCACACTGTGTTTAATTGTAGGACAGAAACATTTATTACAAGCCCAATATAAATCAAAAATAGAACTCACAGGGAACTTGGAGGAATGAGTTTGGTAGGTACTGTAGTCTGGAACTGAGTTGGGAAGATCATGGAAGGCCGGGAACGGCCCTGAATTATTGCTCAGGGCTGGGGGTGCCCTGTACGGTGGTGGTAGTTGGTTGGATGCTTGGGACAATGGTGGAAGAACGTGAAGACCGTTCGCCTGATACAGGTTCACGTTCACACTCTGACTACCACTATTTCTCTCCACGTCTCCTGGTTCTTGTTGTGGGAGATTCGGCTGCTGCGGATTTTCACTGAAGGTCCCGTCCTGATTCAAATAATTGGTACTTGGGCTCGGACCGACAGCCGTTCCATTCAAATGCTCGTCCAGTTCTGTGTAATAATAACAGCATAACATTAGACTATGTACGTGGTTAGTTACATTCACTTTGTTGTTATTCCGATGGACGAATCGTAATTGTAAGGCAATAATTGAATTCCCTATACCTGGAGGGGATGATTTATGACTCATCAGATTCTTCCCTAGCTTTTATTGTGCCCTTCAGTGTTCAGTTCTGATTCTCCTGATTCCACCATGCTACCATTTTCCCTAAGCTTAATGTATCATCTTCTCTACAATGGTATGCCGTAGACCTGTGTTACTCATGCCAGTTCTAGATGCATGAATATTAAGCATTGTTACAAGACCTGCTGATAATAACAAGTATTCACTGAGTCTAATCTAGCAAGAATCGCCGCTAAATAAAATACCTACAAATCCAAGCGGCCTTGCAGTTTCGTATTAATTACGTCTCCTACAAGTATACATTTAAAAAAACATGTTTCTTATAATTAGTACTAACAATAAGTCTTCAGTTCATCATACTCATTTATAAATCTAAAATGAATACAAGGTAGATAATTATGTACATTGCGTGAAAGGAAGCAACCTGTTTGGTCAGACTCTTTTTCCCACTACAACCTGAACGAACACCTCAAAAACCGCCAATGACAAACAAAAATGCAGAATTTATGTAAAGTTCAGCCACGTAAAAATAAGTTTACACCCTACATCTCGTAGCCTTGCTGTGTTAATGATGTGAAAATTTGCATCAAAAATGCAAAAATATAACAAAGGAGAGTAAATATTACAAACAGGTGAAGACAGTGGAAATTTTTTAGGCGAGTTGGAGTTGGAATGTCAGTAGCGATGAACTAGACCCAATTATTCACGTATATATAGGTAGATACTTAACTGGTTATTGATACAAGATCTGTCTTGTCAGGACTTTTGTGTAGTCAAGAAGTAGCTTGGAATCTCTGTATATACCCCCGTACAAATTTTTGCGTCTTAACATGACAGCCGCCAATTCAACTCACAACCAGCCAAGTAAATGATTAACAAGCATGGTCTATCAATCAAAGTAAGTAGAAACCATGATTAGATGTCTGAATAAAAGGATAACCATGTATTTTAAAGATCTACGTGTCACTTTATCATTTACAAACACCATTACATGTAAAGTACCAAACATGTCATCTTTGTATGCATTGACTAAATATCATATTGCTTCCAGTTCTCCCATTTACTGCCTTAACTATTTTAATCTGCACCCCATGCTACGCAAAGGTTCTATAACCAACACACTCACTTCACCTCAACCAACAACACAATGCAATACAATACACTTTGTTTCATAAATTCCAATTCAACCTACACAATCATCTCATTTGACAAATACATACTTTGTAAATGGATGGACAGACATACATTAATCCAGGGAAAGTGGAAGGCGAACCATTAAATCACTTTTAAGAGCCACCCCCGGTAAAACGTTAATATTATCTATGCAAATTTAACCTGTAAAAGAAGAATGCACAGGCGAATACTGTTGCAATCGAGCTATTCAAGCGTTACATAGGTATCTGTATTGCATGGATAATAGCTATGGCTATGATGATACGCACGTAGGTATCCTTATCCTTGCAACCAGTAAGTCTTGTAGACGGCTTCTTTGAAATCGAAATCAGGATTACAATATATCATTTTTCTTGCTCGAAATAAAATACACTTCGCCACATTCTCCACCAAACGAAAGCAAGACTATCATGTTTCACAATGAAATTTACATATAATCCCTGCAGTTCATCTATCCACATTACACTGATTACCATTTGAACTATTAAACCTGCAAGTCGAGTAGTCAAAGTCAAAGTCAACAAAATATCAAGGAAAAAATCGTAATAAAAGCATAATGGAAGGAGAGGTGACACACAACGTCAGTGTGGTGTGATGATATTTAAGAATCTGGATTGTTGACTGGCAAATAAAGAGGCTGACTGATGATATCACGCTCCTTATCATTCATGTCACTTTCGTCTAGACCAGTCTGCATCGATTTCGATTCAGACAGATTAGTCCCAAGTAACAATACAACAACATCCAAAATTTCAAGTCATAAAAACCATTTGCTAAATTGTTTTTTAATCGCTGAAGCTTCCACGCGTCCACCTCACTTACTGAATTGGATAGCTACACCTAGATCCATTTAGTACAATAATAATTATTTTTATTGCACAAACTAGTTACCTACCTACACACTTGAAT
>JAAXYX010001756.1:0-20842 GCA_036851915.1 Ptenothrix huangshanensis | reverse complement strand
ATACGAGTAATACTCTTTAAGAAGAGAAAAAAATTAAAACTAGGGGAGAAAGTAAAGAGAATCATAATTTACAATACATAATAATAATTCCCTCGCGAGCGACATATCCATTTCTCCCGAAGACGAAGAGGACGAGTAGGCACAGTTCATTCGATGTAGAAAAACCATTGTATTGTCGTGGCCATAAGTTGTTACTGCTCCGTACGTTGTTATTTCTTGGAATGTGCTACTTGGCCGAAAAAAATTTCAACAGAGAATGGCTACCTTGAGCTGCTTTGTGCAACGATTTGGCCTTGGCTCCCTGAAATACAAGGCACAAACAGAGAAAGTATAAGAATTATGACAATAGTTCTGCTATACTCTTAAAATGCAGTGCTCTTTCTAGCTAAATTAATGACTTGTCACACAGCGCATGCAAATACTTGGGTACATACATGTCACAGCTTTGCTTCAAAACAAAAATTTAACTTAAGTCTCTTGATTGTTAATCTATGAAAATGATACTCGGCTATTACAATTCCCGAAATCAGCTTGAAAAACTAAAACGGGAGAAAGAAAAACGCCTACTCTATTACATAGTAATATAATAATGATTGTATGTGGTCATTTACTGCCGCTATGATATAAACTACTGATTTGTTTTGGGCATGTGAGTTTTTATAGACCACTGAGTACCAGAACCAGCGCCGTAACCAGAGATGTCCACTGTCAACGGAAGCTATAAAAGGTACTTGCAAAGGTAATAAAGAATTAAGCACGGGTAATCAACAGTATATTGCATGGGTGGCATTTTGGCCCACAACCAGTAATAAAAGATTAGTTTGGGCTTGGTCCTGGTGCTGGCTCTAGTGGCAAAATGAAGAAAATCGAAATCAGAGGTACGGTTTATATGTAAATCGATGGCTAAACAATACATGACGGATCGTATGCATAAAACCTGAAAGAAAGTGGGTTGTGGGACGGGTATGTACAGCAAATACCTACCTAAGTAGGTATGTGTATTACAGTTGAGGGAAAACAGGTATGAAAGACGAAAGAAAGTTGATGACGTGTGGAGTTTTGAGCTGAGAGCTAGTTGAAAAAAAAGGAAAAGAAAAGAGCAGCCGGTGAACTCACCTTGGGCACATTGGGAGAGGAATTGGCATTGGAAGTTGCAGAGCTGTAGTCTTCCAGAGGTTGAACTGTCGTTCCGTCTTCCGCTGTCGCTGTCGCCTTCAGTTTCTTCTTTCGTCCGTCTCGTTCCTCGTCTCCCCCAACTCCGTCCGTCTTGCGCTTCCGATCTGCCTCGGCAGGGAGCCCAACTTTTGTCAAAAGTTTCTTCTTCAAACTATTCTCGAGGTAATCACCGACGATGTCGCAAGCATAGCGTGTGTACTCTTGCTCACTATCCATATAATTATCCAACAAATTAACGGTGTACCCCAGACCGAATACTGGTACATGCATATTTGCATGCATGCAGCTCTTGAATCTTTAATTCCCTCTGATATCAGTACTTCATACTTCTTGCTCAAACTATATTAGCCATGGATCTTAATTTGGAATGTAAAAATGTCATACAGTGTCCTGTCCTGTCCTTGTACTTGAGAAAATGCTAATCGCAACTTGGACTTCTATTTCCCACATTTCCATTTCACAGCAGAACAAAGTTTGGGACAATGAAAATCAAAAGCAAAACCGAAACCAAAAATAAAGTATCTAGGGACGTATGTACATTTATGTGACGCTGAGAACGTGAAGGTCTGTGGCAGCTTAGAGCGACAAATACAAAGACAGCTACAAAAACAAAGGAAGACAATGACAAGTCCGAGAGAAGGAAAGTGGTTGAACAAAGTTCTACCCTCAGGTTTCAATGAAATTTCTACCAACTTTTCAGTCTGAGGTAGGAAATAGCGGTCAAACACGAATAAAATTATTGCGAACCCATTCCATTACAGCGATTCGTGCAGCTTTTGTCAGTCATTCCATAGTTACAAATCGAACATATGCATATGCTTACATGCTTAAGCTACTAAAACTTTTTTATGCTCTACTTACGTTGGTTGGAACGACACTATGAAATGAAGTACTAATACTGAAACGGAGGCACTATATTAAAAAAGGAAATAAAACCGAACCAATAGTGAATAGTTTGGTAATGGTAATGTAGTGGTAGACTTACTCTTTTTTAGTTACAGAGTTTGTGCTTTGAATGAAGTTGGAAGATACACTAGCTTCCATTCGAGTAATGTCCTTCTCTTTAAGAAACGCAACAGTCTTGTTTACTTTTTTCACCAGCCAGGACAAAGTTGTTTCTTCTGAGTAAGCATATGCTATTATGTCATCACATTCTATATGAAAAGTTCATGACATTCTGACATTAGTTAATTATTTTATAAATTGCAATCATGCACTGTGTAATAATATAGTTAACTATAATAAACTCTAATTCAATTTTCGCAGAAAACTTTTTACCTTTTTTAGTAGCAACTTGACACAACTGATCAGCTCCTAGCCGTTTGCAAATAATATCGATGACGTGGTGTGGAAGAGAGTCACACAAATGATCAGACAACGGTTTAGCTTTGTTACTCTAATTAAGATCAAGATTCAAAAGAATATTTCTATTTCAAATGTATTGGACATCTTAAGTGTGAAGGTACTCATCGTAATACGCTATTCTGCTTACTTTAGAAATGATGGGCAATATTAAAAATAGGGGATCCATATGAGTAACCATTCGCCAATTGCCATCGGAGACGACATCTTCGCCTATGAACCAGCTCCTGGAATTTTAATTTTAAAGCGATAAGCATTACATTAGCATTAAATATAGTGTTATTCAATATAATATGTATATGTAATGCAATTAGACACAGTAAAATAAAATAAAATTTACGAGATTATAACGTCAAATGTTAACATCAAGGTTATTTTGAAAACCACGAACCTCGTTGGCTGGTCTAGAGTAAGAACTTCAAACAAAAAGTGCCCCCTTCGACTACTGTCATTGGCTAGATCCATTGTGTCTATAAAATATATTGCTGGATTCCCCGTTCTTGGATTGGGCAATGACACCGGTGCAACGTTTTCCCAGCCCAATTTATCAAGATCTAATCAAGTTTAATCGACATCAAAATGACATTACCTACGTGAAGAAAATAATTACTGCGAGCATTTCTATTTTCTTTACAAAACACCAATATCAACGAAGATTCTCCAATTTAGATCGCTTTTTCCCTAGAGCAGGAGGCGAGCTTATTGCAGATAAACAGTATGTAACGTATTCTCCATACTGGACGGGCGACATTGCACAACAACTACTGTACCAAGTAACTGCCAAGCAGTACTGCAAGCACTGCGTAAAATATTTCGATACTCACTTATGCTTGTAAAAATTACTCATGCTGTGGAACTTCAAATATAGAAACATTATACTATAATGTTTTCAAATAATTTTATTATGAATTAAAATGACCTTATCCCATGTTGCTTACCATTCGACACCAAAAACATTTTAGTGGTAGGTTCACTAGCTTTTGGCTTGACATCATTTTCGGATCCAACATCCTGGGCATCTTCAGAAGCAGCGGTCTCATCGATATCCGACCCTTCATTTTCACTCTCGCTACTTACCTTACGTGTTTTTCGTGGACCCCGCACCATTTTTACGAACTCTAAAACCAATTGAAACAATATTAAATCTATCCATTCTTTACAGTATACGAAATATTAGGCAAACAGTTACACATCAAAATAGACAGATAGTGATGCAAAATAATTACTGATTATGCTAAATGAAATTACCTTTATAAAAAGTCTGCAAACGAATAAAAATATCTGCACACTTTTTATGGGTTTTGGAATTTCGGTTCGGATTGGATAGCGAGCACTTTACATCGAACCGGAGGAGCGGACGGACTGAGGGAGTCGACAGGCGACACAAGGCAAGATAAAGAACGAGACTGATTTTGGCGGGCATAATTTCAAAACTTGCCACCTACACTCCCATTGGCTTTATGCGTCAACTTGGAATTCAGTGTGAAATTTGAATTGTCAATATCGTAAAAAATCGATTAGAGTTAAACGAATTGATCAAAACAATTTAGTAAACGAATTTGGTCAAGCTACTATTGCATTAGTTGTCTTGCACTGATCGCGATTAGACGTTATTCGCTAATTAAATATACGTTCATGTTCAAACGGAATTTACTTACTTTGCCTTGTAAGAATTTCATATAGTCATCCTTCATTCTTCATCATTCATTCATGACATGATGACTGGAAATCAGGATCACAATCAAAAACGAAAACGAGTCAAGTCTAGCTTGTGATTCTAGGAATTGACTAGACTCCCGAATTCAAAATCGTCAAAGTTCAGAATACAAAAGTTGCGCACTGTTGACTTTGACTTGGTTTTGGCAGTTGATCTTGGTGATTCAACTTAAACTTGACTACTTTTGACTTCCAACATTACGAAGAGTCATCATTGTTTGTCATTAATTATTGACTGCTAGCATCGAAGACTTAGAGGTAAGTCAAATTTAGTTCAGCGTTTTTTTTAAAACGTTTAATATAGTGTACTGCCAACTGTATTCCTGATTCAGTTCTGATTCTAAATGATAGATTAAGACGAGAAAATTTTGTCGAAATGGAGGAATCTTCTGTGGGAACGTTGATCAATGAGATCGTGATGAATGGCAATGTGATGGAGGACACAGTGGTTCTTGGTGACCAGCTTCTCCCTTTTCTAGAAAATGAAGGCTCGGTAGTTCTTAAGGGGATCATTGATCAAAATGGAGCTTTAGTTTTTGACACTTATTTGTACTCAAGCCATTCTGTTGATCAGCAACATCATCAGCTTACGCAAGATGATCAGCAGCTGCCGGAGGATTCGGAGTCACGTCAGCAGCATCTTGAGATATCTGTAATAATTTTATAGTCTGGTTTACGAATTTCTTTACGTTATTCTATATGTGCACAATCGTATTTATTTAATAAGTTAAGTAATAGTAATCCATGTCATGTATTCGGTCAGTAATTCTTCGTACAACTCACTTTTAAATTCTTTAATCCCAGAATCAGAACCTGGACCAGGACCAAAATCATCACCAACCTCATCTTGTTCACGACAAAGTTACCTCCGTGGGAAAATTCATGCCTATTTCTACTTCCTCAGTTGTACAAAATTCAAATGTAAATCAAATAGGAACAACTGTAATAGATTCGGCTGGTAGTCAAAATCAACATGCTTATCAACAAACACAGACGGAAATGATTTTCCGTGGGCCAAATCAGTCCTTAGTTTCGGCTTCTATAAATCATCCCATGGGGTTTCGTGCTCTTATTCCTTCCTATGCTAATGGAAATAATGGCCGGATCGCTGCTATGAATAATTTAAATTTACATAAGAATTTAAGTAGTAGCAATAATAACGGCGTGAGTAATGTGTCTTCTTCCACAACCACCGATTTCTCCTCGCCCAGTGTTCAACTTCCATGTTCCGCTGTTGAAGTTGGTGATGACATAGGCATTGTACCTGAAATTCTTTCAAGGGATCAACAAGTTCCTCTTCGAAATTTTGATCCCCCTTCTTCAACCTCAGCTTCTGCTTCGACTCCGAGTAATACTGTGAATAAATTTCCTCCTGCCCGTGAGAGTGAGCAGGCGGTAGAGCCACCTATAGGTAAAGGTCCCTTTAAGTGTTCCGTGTGTTCGAAAATATTTCAAAAATGGCCTCAAATGAAACGACATAAGGCAGAGCACCTTGACGAAAAGCTTCTTCGTTGTCCGAAGTGCCTCATGACCTTTAACTATGAAGCTAATCTAAAAGTTCATATGCTCCTGCACGAAGCAGAATTAAGTGGTTGTCTTCAGTGTCAGTTGTGTCCTGCAAAATTTTCTAGACTTGCAAGCCTTAAAAGTCATTTAAGACATCACGAGAAGGATGATAACCTTATGTGTCCAGAGTGTGGAGATGAGTTTCCTACGAAAGCGAGACTGGAAGCGCATTTGGGTTCGTGCCGATTTTACAAAGAACAATATAAAAATAATCTTTTTGACTTATGATTTATTTATAACAGGTATTATGAAATCTTTTTGTTCATTAATCATCTAGTTTTTAAATACTAGTAAATTAATCTTTAATTCTTTAATGTTTAAACATATCAGATGAGCACAAACCGCGTAGTCAGCAAAGTCTTCTGCATCGCTGTCGTCTCTGTGGTAAAAGCTTCACCCAGTTAGCCATGTTGAAGGACCATTCTAAAGGTCACGCAGCAGTTCGTAGTCAGCTTAAAATCCTCAATACTAGGAAACGAAAAGCTAAACCGAAGCCTAAAGGTAGTACAGCCAGCAATAGCAGTTCGCATGCTTATCCTTCCACATCTTCTTCCCTGCAAACGGAATCAGCGGGAAGCGATCAACATTTGTCGAAACAGGAGCGGAAGAAAAAACGAGCTTGTCACTTATGTGGAAAGCGGTTCGAGAAACCTTCGCAGCTTAGTCGTCACATCCGGATTCACACTGGAGAAAAGCCATTTGCTGTAATATAATTACTTTTGTATTTGTAATGTTATAATGTTATTTATAATGTATTATATATTTTTGGTAGATCTGACTGATTTTGATTGAGTACTATTATTTTTGTGAAATTTAGTGTAAAGAATGCGGGAAGCGCTTTAATCAGAAGGGAACGATGGAAAGTCATATACAGTCTATGCACAAGAAAGAGAAGCCCTACCGCTGTGATCTTTGTCACTGTGCTTTTAGTCAGAGAGGAAATCTGAAAGCTCATGTTCTTAAGGTTCATGTTCCACCAGCTGAGAATGAGAAAGTGTTCAAGTGTGAGGAGTGTTGCTGTGTGTATAGAAGACTGGCTACACTTAATAATCATATTGCTAAGGCACATGCTGTTGAATCGGCTAGTGCATCAGCGCAGACTGTAAGTTCTTAATGACTCAACTTCAGCAAAATAATTCAAACAAATTCTTATATTGAGTGAGTAATAAACGCTACTATTGGTTTTTTACGTTTGTAGGAGACCGATGTCCTGGACGATGTATCTTCCGATCAAGATGCTACAGCTGGTTCTGGTGCTGGTTCTGGTCCAGAAAAGGTTCCGAATCAGATTGCATCACAAGACGTAAATAATCAGCAACAAGTCTCTGTCACCGCTAGCTCCGTAGAGCGGAATTCAAATCTAAATCCAGCGTCTTCTAAGTTACAAACTGGTGGCACAGCAACAAATGAACAAAATATAGACGAAAATGCTCCCCGTAATTCCTCAAATGCAGTTAAGGGTGCTTCTGTGTTAGCCCAGAAAAAGCAATTTAACAGAGTTCCAAATAATCGTGGTGTAATTCCTGCACAATTGAAGGCAGCAGTTCGAGCAGCCGAACTGTCTGCGTCGGCGCCGCCTTCTAATATGACTAATTCGGGAAATAACAACAACGAAAGTGTTGACGGTTATGGTAGTAACCAAAACCAGAATTCTACAAACTTCTCGAACGAGAATGAAGAGCCTAGTTCAAGTCAAGATCATACTATCAGTGAAGTAAAAATAGTACACACCGAAATGGGCAAGTTTCGGAGATGTAACATGAAAGTGAAGAAGGTGGGACAGGTGAAGTGGCATTTGTGCCCTTACTGTCAAAAAGGGTTTAGAAAACCGTCAGATCTTATACGGCACATTCGAGTCCATACGCAAGAAAAACCTTATGTGGTAATTTATATTGTTTTTCTTTCCGTTATTGAATTTCAGTTTTTAAATAATAATGTGTACCCCCCATGACATGCAGTAGGGGAGCGGACATAAAGTACGTCATGCTAAAATCTGAAATTTTTGGACTACTTCCCCTCCTCCTTGTCATGATATTTTCACGATGTTTTTCCCACTATACCCCACCCCGTATTGGCCTAACAAGCATTATAACCGCTGCCTGGATATTTTTCTGAAATGTAATCTTTTACATCAGGTCGACAATCGATACAATATAAATGCAGCAGAAAATAGCTTTCCTATCCATCAGATCCTTTTTTATGTATTTTAAGTGTACTATTTAATTACCTAAATACTAAGCAAAAATAATTGTTGCGGTTTTTAGTGCGAAATTTGCGGAAAATCCTTTGCTGTGAAATCGACACTAAAGACTCATGTGAAGACTCACTGTCCCAGTAAGGATTTGGAATGCCGAATGTGTCGAAAAAAATTTTCCATGCTGTCCTCCCTGAAATCTCATGAGAGGCTTCACACCGGACTGAAACCCTTCACTTGTATGCAATGCGGAAAATCCTTTAGAACCTCCAGTCAACGACGGGTGCATCTAAAAATTCATTCCAAGAATATGAACGGTTTGAGTGGCAAACGCAAATTGCTGAGAATCGGAGAAACTTTTGTACCAGTTGAACTTTCTAGTCCTTTAAAAATCACATCTGATGGTGAGCGTTGGCGGCTGTTCACTATCACTTATAATTTTTTATCTTCGTATTATTATGTATTTATGAATTTATAGTTCATTGAACAGGAGAAGCTTTTTGAACTTTTACTTTTGGGTACTAGATTGAAATATTTATTCCATATTTCTTATTTATTTCTGTTGGCATATATGTGTTTTTAATGCGTTTTCTTTTGTTTGTTTGTAGGGCTCGTACCCGTTCCCAATCGATCTGCAATCGCAATGACCACGAAGGAACAATTAGAAGGAAAATTCCGGCCGTATAAATGCAAGGAATGTCCTTCTGCTTTTAAAAAGTCATCCCATTTGAAACAGCATGTTCGTTCACATACCGGGGAGAAACCTTACAAATGTTTCCAATGTTGTAGGTAAGAATGCCGAAATTGGTATTAAAGTTGAAAATTTATGACCAAGTTTTCTTAATGGCTATATAGAAGATACATAGGTAATTCATAGGGAAAAGTTATTGGTATTTTGATATTTATAATGTTTCGTTAACTATTATTTGTAGGAGCTTTGTTTCCAGTGGTGTTTTGAAAAATCACATAAAAACTCACGAAGGAGTTCGTGCCTTTGCGTGCTCAATCTGCAAATATTCGTTCACAACGAATGGAAGTTTAACTCGTCATATGGCAACTCATACTTCTGCTCGTCCTTTTGTGTGCCCTTATTGTCGCAAGACATTTAAGACTAGTGTGTCTTGTCGCAAACACATTAAAACACATCGGAATGAAGTTGTGGCGTCTATACAGTCCAACCATACTTGTGAGACGGTAGACAGTTCCAATCAGCAACAGCAACAACGGCATCAACAACAAGTTGATGGCTTGCTAGAGACTGATACTCTTACGGGCATTCATCCACCTTCGGGGCAAAGTAGTCACGAGATGTACACAGAGGACCATCATGTAAACGATAAAGTTAGTGTCGAAATGGATTACAATCTTCAGCAAGATTCGAATTACGAGGACTATGCATGTAAGTTTTCCGCTTTTGCATGTTCCAAATTTTACCGTCGTAGTCGTCTTAGCGTTCACGAATTTATTCAGGTATTAAATACTTGGGGTTTGTTTTTATTTTTCATTGTGGAAAATTCCACAACTTCGTCATTCTGTATTTATTATAAGCAATATGTATGTAAAAAGGAATTTACACAATTTTTATGTGCATCTTATTGTTTTGTAAAATAGTACTGGTTTTAGACTAGAAGGATTAGACTGGAAGGATTGAAGGATCTTCATTGTTGATTTCCAATTAATTTAACGAAATCTCAAATCCTTATTTTAAAATCATATTTCTATTTAGACTTTCATATTAAAAATGAATTCAATTTGAATTTATTGTAATTTTGATTTGGAAGGTTTTTTATATGTGCGAAATCCAAGTTTAAATGTCTCTTGTCCACAATAAGCGGGAATAGAAAATCATCAAAATTCATTAAACTTAGGAGCTAAAAATTGTTTGGAATTTCAATCTGTAACTGTGTATATTTTAAAAGCTGATAGTCTAACTCAGCTGTGCGAAAAACAAATGCAAAAAATTGTTTAATTATAACTGTTTTTAAAAGGTACTGTAGCAGCTGTTTTAAATGAGGAACTGGAACCAAACGATCAGGAAGTAACGGATGCGTTGCTACAAACGCATAACCATAACCTAATTCAGGGATTTTCTGTGCATCCGCCTGGGTCACTCGCTCACGGTCAGCATGTAATGTCCGCCACGCAACTGGACCCCTCGGCTTCCGAATTAAATGAATGCATGCAGCAAAGTCTAATTATTTCGGATGACATAATGGCAATGACTTCCATCGATGCCACCGGTCATCAGATGAACGCGGTTAATATCGAATACAATCAACCTTCTGGTGTGAGCAGTTATCCCAGTCATGACCAGTTGGAAGCTCAAGCTCTTCAGCAGCAAACGGTATCCTTAAGCATGGCACACAGTCAACATCAGCAAGTAGAAGAAGAGTATGTGACCGTAACTGGCAATGGAGTTGTTAGTCAGAATCAGAATCCTAATAATGCTAACTCTCACAGTCAGTATAGCACAGTGTACGGACTCCAGGCACTCCCATCGTATTTAGCGAATGACGGTCAAATTGGTCAGGGTCAGGATCCAAATGAGTCTTTGACCGTTGTCAACTCACTTCAGCAGTCGCAACAGCAGCATCAGCAAACTGTGGTATGTATGGCTATTGACGGGGATGGGCAACATCTGACTTCCGCACAAGAGCAACAGCTGCCTCCGTTTCAGTATCAACAGGGAGTGCCCATGGACGGTGGAGAGACAGTCACAGTTCACTCTAATATTGGTCCGCACCATCTGCGTCAAATAAGTAGCCAGACCCAAAATCAAAATCCGAATTCATTGTTGGAGTCTAGTGCGGAACTCAAATCAACTGTTTCAACGAGGAAACAAGTAGCGCCCCAAAAACAGCAGCAAATCGTCACCACATCTGTGATTAAATCTGCCAAGAATTCTTTGGCAGGTCAAAGTCAAACCATCGCCATAAGTCATCCCCAGACTAGAGACAACCTGGAAAAGGATAAAGAAATTCAGAAAATTCGAGAAACTTCCAGACCCATATCGGAGAAAATTTATAACGAACTTCGATCTCAAGGTCATAAGGTACGCAAGGTGGAGCCTGAAGCTGCTCCTCAGCAGCAGTCAGCCAGTAGTACAACTCCCATCATGGTCAGTAATAATTCCGGAGTTCATGAATGTCAATATTGCCGTCGAGGGTTTAGAAAAAGATCTGATTTGCAAAGGCATCTGAGAATTCACACAGGAGAAAAACCTTTCAGGTACTAAATTTCTCTATTCAATTTTCTGGTTTAAGATTGACTTGAGGCCACTGTTGTTGAATTGTAGGTAATTAATTTTAACAATCATTATAATTATTTTAGGTGTCAGATATGCGCGAAAACTTTCCGTGTGAAATCAACGCGGGAAGCACATATGAAAACTCATGAAGGACGTAAAACAGTCTCGTGTCATGTTTGCAATAACTTGTTTTCCACGAAAAGTAGTTTACGCGTTCACATGCGACTTCATACCGGAGCCAAACCATATGCCTGTCCACACTGTGATCTCAGCTTCCGTACTTCGGGACATCGCAAAGCTCACGTGTCCTCCCATTTTAAAGTGCGTCGGGAAGCGTCAGCCGTCAGTGTGGCTAATCCTGTATTAAGTGTCGGTGTTAGCGCAAATCCGTCACAAACTGTGACTCAATATATTATACCAGAACTGATTCCAATTGATGTAACCGATCCGTCGAATATCGAAATCGGAGTGGGCAGTAATAACAATAATAATGCTAACCACACTCAACTGCTGCCGAACATCACGTCGATCAAGGACACATCTGGGGTTTCATTAGATCAAAATCAAGGCGATACACTGGACATCTCTAGCGTGGAGTTCACTACGGCTTATGATACAGGGAATAATTTGTGTCAGACTGTAACTCTAAACGATGGTGGGTCAAATGTTCAAGATTCGATACACGTGATTGGTAGCGTTCAATTATCCATGGATGGTCCCACATTGCAAATTGCAGGTTTGTCTGGACTCGACCTTTCAACTTTGCAAGTGGATGCAAATTTTATGCATAATCTTGCCAGCGTTATATTTTTACCAACTGCGAGTGTTCAAGGAGATCAGGTCCAGGTGGGGGACGATCAGGATGAACAAGGACAAAGTGAAGGTCAACATCAGCATTTTGCTGTGAGTGTAGATATGGACACGGCATCTATTCTCAATCAGGCTCATCAAAATGTGCAAGATCTAAACAATAGTGATAACCACTGCCTGACGAACGATAATAATGCACAGGAAAATCAAGATCAGCATCTACAGGATCATGATTTAGACGCCTGTGTGGGTGTTTTGACGGGAAAAGATGTGAATGTTGGGGTGATTGATTCGAGGTCTGGAATGCCAGTACCCGAGTCTCTATCTCTGGTAAGGCAGGATCAGCGTCCGACTCATGATGAACAGCAACTAAGAATAATCGGTTCGGCGGTAGACGAACTCTCGAATTACATCGTAGCAGTTTCAACCACCACTTCTTCAGGTCATACAACAACTGTTTCCAATTCTGTAATGGGTGACGAAATGGCCAATGACGGAGCTAGAAAATTTCAAGTTCAGCAGAATAGCCAGAACCAGCCGAATATGAAACGAGTTGAGAATTCTAATGGGAAGAGTTCAGTCACCATCAAGAATTTGAACGTGATGACAGAGAAGTCAAAATTATCCTCGTCATCAAATATTCAGAGACGGAATGGTACGGGCAGCATTATCGATCACCAGGACCGATGCTGTAGTATTTGCTCGAAAACCTTTAAGAAGCCGAGCTTACTCGCGCGTCATATGAGGACACATACGGGCGAACGTCCCTACAAATGTGACTTATGTGATCGAAGTTTCTCCCAACAAAACTCTCTGGTAGCTCATTCCTACACGCATACAAATGAGAAGCCGTTTGTCTGTACTCTCTGCCCTTTTAAAACTGTTCAAAGGGGGTCTTTGAAAAAGCATTTTTCTAAAGCACATCCAAATAATTGGGATGACTTCCCATCGCCTACCGTTGTGGTAGCTGTTTCTCATAAATAAATTTAAATCCCAAGATATTCATGAAATGAAGATTTTTAAGATTTTGGAATTTTAATATTCAACCAAGGGAGTTAATTCTACAGTGGTAGTATAAGAGACCGGGGCAATATTTTTGAAAAGCTTCTCACGTTATATCCTCGACAGTTATTGCAATTTTTGCCTAATTAAGATTTCTTCCGTTTCCTGTTATCTTGTGTAGCGCACGCGCTTCTGATTATCGAATTAAAAAATTCACTTTTGCATGCTTAAAGTAGAATATAAACTAGCAATCCTGTCATTATTTTTACCCGATTATTCTAATAATACAATTGTATTGTACTGTACCTGCACTGAATTCCGCACTCTTAATAATATATGATCTGAAATGTGAAAGTACATAATTGAAGCTTTTGTTTCAATTGTAGGCACTTGATTTTTTAACTATTTTTTTCAAATTATAGCCACAACGTAAGGGTGGAAAATGTTTGTTTAATTATTAATTTCAATAATTATGCATCCACTATTCGTTTGATAATAACATAACTTGCTACAAGCCGATATTGTATTGATGGTAACCATTACCTATGTATTGTTACCTATTTTATGCTGCTCTTTGATTGCACAATATCAACGTCTCTAATAGTGTAAATTATGCTTTGAAAGGAAAATTACAGGTAGGTTTCTGTGACATTATTTATGATTATGACATTACTTTTGTATTAATGTTTTAAGCGAATCAAGATGAATAATTACGAGAGCAAGAAGTAACGCTAACTTGAACTTATTTGTTGTCAGAAAATGTCAGTATGAATTACCTATTCTAATCTAATCCAAAATATAATGGTTGTAATGTAATTTTGTTACTCGCATAATCGATTATTGTATATGAACACTGTTTTCAAACAGCAGTTTAATTATTACATATTTTGTTTACTACAATTTAATTACTTATTTGTTTCGTGAAATCGTAATCGTGTTTTTTTCGCGTCGGTAGTATAGCATAGTATTGTTATTTTTATCCATTGGATTGGAGTTAAAATCGTAGTTGTTCAGTTACATTTTTTATAGGCTTTTTAGTATTATTCTAATAATTAATAGGGAATAAAGTTGGCCAGTTCTGTTAGTACTGAAAATTGAATCCAAGATAATGAAACGATACAACCTTTTTTAACCTTACGTTGTATACTTATTGTGTAACCAAATAATTATTAGTAAGCCATTAAATGTTATACTGGAACTTCCCTTGTAGTTGAAGTTCAGGGTGATTCAATACCTATGTTTACACTGAAAGTTACTATAATTATAATTACTATAAATGCGAAACATGCTCTTGAACTTTAAAATGATTATATTCATTATCAATAATATCGTAAAAATGTAAACGACGAGCAGTGTTTCGAAACATGCACTGATATAATATAACTATTGGAATTATTTGCATTATTGCAATAGTTCGACGAAGATAGAAGGGACTTATCCAAATGATTAAACTTAAATACCTAACGTAAGAGATTATGACTGTAATACTAAAATTGTTATTAAGCCTTTAAGTAGCTCTAGTTATTCTATAATTAATTACTAGTATTATAAAACACCAGAACAAAAACAGAGTTTAAGCATTATATGAATTATGAATATTGAATTAATGCAAATGCAATGTCATATTATGCAAACGTGCATTTTATATATTTTATAGTTTTATATGTAATTATGGGCCCATACTCCTAATTAGGTATTCCGAATGCTACCGAAATACTATGTAATTACATATAAGTATTACTGCATTTTCGAATTCCATACTGTAGTATAAACTAAATGTACTCCAAAAAATTGTTAAATAATATGTAATAATAGGACACGCAATTGGGATGAATATAGTAATATCATGAGTAATATTATTATTCATTCTGTGTAGAATTCAATTCGAATTGATTAAATAAATACTAAATTATTATTATTATGTACTCATTATTACTGTAATAGTTTTTCGAGCACTTGAATTATGAGACAGTGAAATTGTTACGGTAAATGTAATGCAAAGATTGAGCTCCTATTTATGATCGAGATCGATTTACCAGTAGTAGTTTCTGATCGAAAAGTTTAATTATGTATGCACAATTATGTACATATTGTAATTCACTGAACTTACTTACTTCAATGAANGAGATCGATTTACCAGTAGTAGTTTCTGATCGAAAAGTTTAATTATGTATGCACAATTATGTACATATTGTAATTCACTGAACTTACTTACTTCAATGAACGAAGTTTAGTTTACTACTTCTTGAATTGGAATACAATGCATTGATGCATGCCACATGATGATACATGATACATGACAAGTCAAGTCAAACACTAATGATTTTAGCTAGATACACTACTTAAATGATTAGTATTAAGTATTGAGTATTTATAGCTGAAGTTAATAAAATAGATAATACCATATTATTGTAATGTAATATACTAATTGCTTAGCTTATTTAGTATCATACTGATATTGCATTATCGATTTCATTCCAACTTTGTTGTAATGCAGTAATTAATTTTTGAATACGCTAATTATGTTTAATAAAATCATAAACCATTTTTCTATATTTCTGGATTTTGTCAATATTGTTCAAAATAGTCTCGTTCTTGTCGAGGTGCAAATACCGTTGACCGTACAATATCGTAGAATTTAGCAACCTCAGAAAATGTTGCAAAGGCCTACGTCATGAAAATAATCAATGTATGTAAATAACATCTGATCATGAAGTGACTAAGGGGCTAAGGGGAAGCTGTAGCTTTATCATCACTGTCATCGAAGTGTACAATAGTGTACATACCTATGCAATTACATGCTTATTACATTGATATCGGTATGAGCTAAGGCTACGTGATCGAATATTTGTCTCTTCATAAACTCGAGAACACAAATAGAAGCAATTACGCAATTTTAGGGAATTAGGGATGTATAGACGGAAAACCAAAATCACATTAGGCAACTTTATGATTATACTGCACATAGCACACATTTATTTTCTCATTGACTGTATCATATATTATATAATATTTTCTAGCAATAATAGTTTATCCGTTCAAATACATAATTAATAATAACACGTTTACTAATTTTATACAAGTAAAATTGAATAACTCCCCTTTGTGTTGTAGAATAGTTAGGTATGTAAATCTACGAAAAGTCTTACGACTTTGAATTTCGGCGTATTTATTTGAACTTACTTCTATTCACTACTTACGTTTAGGTACTTGTAGAATTTTCTAGAGCGAGTTTCATAAAGTACGGCACGTATCGTCATTGTAGTCTGATTTCATTTAAATTCATGGAGTTATTCGAGGGGGACTGAGAAAGAAATTATCAATCCCACAAGAAAGAGCGACCACGCATATAGAGAATTCATTTAGACCAGACTAACTTGACTATGTAACTAATTGTATAAAAACTTGACGATATAAATAAAATCATAAGACAAGAGAGTTGAATTGACACTAATATTGTCGTTATAATATGACGCTAACTGTGAAAACTCCCTTTTGGTAAATAGGTAGGAAGTTACAAATTACAATGTTACAAAGACGATATAATTTAGATTTTAGATAGAGGCAACGTTAGTTAAAAAAGACCGACGTAATGGCTGACATGATTTCCATTGATTATGATTTATTAAAAAGATTCTTTCCAACATCGACATCAATCATCGAAGCCAATCTCAGTCCCATCGTCCTCATCTTCGTCCTCTTCAACTTGTGCTCCCAGCTCCTTCAGTCGTTTCTTATAACCGGAAATACGATTGTCCTGCTCTGTGAGAAGCTCCAGCAACTCTTCCTGATCCTTTTTCATCCTCTCCACTTCTTCCACGAGCTCCTTGTTTTCCTCTTCCAGCTTCGTAATTACTTCCTCCTGCACAGCAGAGGACGACTTTGTGGAATGAACATGATTTTCGGGGGTGAAACCGGGATACTGATTACTTATACTCGCACTACTTTTCAATTTCGCTTCCAAATCCCTTATTAAATTATCTTTGGCATTTACAACGGCCAAGTGCTGATCCAGTGTCACCTTATTGGCATCGATACTAGCCCTTTGTGCTTGGTCAAGTGCGATTTGGCTTTTGAGTAGTGCCACTTGACTTGCCATCTCCTCCAACTTTGTTTTGTAGTCGACATTGACTGCTTGCAGCATAGACATTTCCTTCTTGCCGATTTCAAGGGCCTCATCCTGTCTTCGAATGACTTCCTTGTAATTATTGATAACGTCATTGGGCGACTGGTGACCAGTGAACATGTACCCGCTACCACCAGTTCCTAAACCTAAGGAGCTTTGCGTAGGTACATCTTGTTGGAATGGATTGCTTAACCGGTGTAAAATCAGCGGTTCATATTTTTTAAAGAGGAGACAGAAGGAACCGTCAAAAACTAAATCCGTCGTATGCTTCGCACTGATCTGAGGATGCTTCAGCGACCGTAAATAATATTCAGATTTGGAAATATGATTTAAGCCGTTTGTCAAAGTTTCAATTCCGATTCGGTTCGTAATGAGTTGACTTATATTGTCGTTGGTGAATGACGGGACCGAGTTGGGATTGAAGTAGAAACACAGTCCTAGTACGAAGGCTGACAGTCCTTGGATGAATGCTTCATTTCCTTCTGAATCACTGGAACTAATTTGAGTTAACAAATACGGGACTGCACTAGAATTGGAAAGAAACTGCCCGACAGCTGGTGGGGATGATTCCAGCCAAACCGACAGAAACTGAAGAAAACCGATTTTGACGATACATTTTGTGCTTTGTTGAACTGTGTCTGTGAGATGTTGAAGAAGACTTATTGGAGGCGAATCTGCTTTAGTAGCTAATTGAACTTTCAAAAGGTTTTGTTTTTCCCCAGAATTGTCGAGTAATGCATGCAAGAGGCAAGTTGCTGAGAACCAGTTACTTGTGGCATCCTTACTGAAGAGACCCCCGCAAAGGAGCTGTCCTGGTGTCAACGTCGTTTCCGTAGACGAAGGGAGCAAAGTCTGTACGATTTCAGCTTGAGCCTCCGTATTTTTAAAAAGATAAGACTGTACACAGTATAAGACAGCACATCGGAGAGTTAGAGGCTGGCGTTCGTTCACAAGAGTCATCAGCAAAATTAATAAAGCCGACCGTGGGGGATCCGATGGAGCCATTATGGTCGAGAAATATTGCTGATTTTCCTGACAACCTCGCATGGATTCTGCGACTGTAAGAATTGCTTCCGTCAAAGTTTCTGCAGGTGCTCCATTAGCCATCAGTATACTACAGAGACTTTGAAGGATTCCACAACTTTTCATGGATTTCTGACAAGACAAAGTGACTTGAGGAGGGTTTAAAGGTGACACAAGTGTTCTCACTACTTGCAACATGTGAAAGACATTCGCTACTTTTTGCGTAGGCCAGCCCACCTCATTTTCGTCGGAATGTGTGAAGAAAGGCAATAATTTCTTTATATAACTACCTTCACGAAAAAAAGTCTGATTACTAGTATTCTTGTTTAGAAGATTTAGAAACAGATGAAGACTATCCTCTACTACAGGCCCCCCATCCGAAAATCCTTCGCTCTCGATTATCTGGATGATCCGGTCAAATCCATTTTCAAAGGCTATGATTTTTTGAATACTTGCATTATTTTTGGTAACCGCTATCAGTAACAGTAAGGCATCATTTCGAATAACTTCCCTGGAGTCACTGAGTAAATCCATTAATTTCGAAACTCCCATGGGACTAACAAGAAGAGTCTCCTGAATGTCTTTTGGTTTGTTAATTAGTAAATTCGTAATGAGACGAATGGCAGGCAGTCTAATTCGGAAGTCGTATTCGTCCAATAAAGACAATAAAGTTGCAACGTTCTCATTCTTCTTAGTAAAAATTTCAGTGAATTCCTTCCCCATAGTTTTGACGTTTGCATCATCATTGTCCATCAGATCAGGGCTTGTGATATTTAATAGGCTCTCGAGGGCCAGACCAACTATTTCTGGATCTATTCTGTCTAATGTGAGCACATTGATAAGGGTATCCATTCCTTGAGCTCCCACCTCAACTCGATATTTTTTTGACAAGGATCGAAGTGCTCGACATGATCCTCTCCGGTCTTCGAGTAGTGTGGAGGTTTGAAGTCTTTCTATGAGTTTCTCGACGGTTTCAGCTCCCTCATCCCCGCGACCAGAGTCCACTGCTGTATGGCTGTGATCCTGTGAGCCCAGCACAGATTTCAAGCCGCTTCTGAATAGTTCCATAATTGGACTGATTTGTGGAATAAAGTTGCGAAATCTAGAAAACAGACCATCAATAATTAAAACATATTTAGCCACTAAATGCAACTGTCAATTGACACCTGACTACTTCTAACAGTTCTAATAAATGCTGACTGACAACTGTCAAAATATATCTCGAACCACTCAATATTAACTGCGATACTTTATACTAATAAACTTCTGTATAAACCTTTAACTACCACTGAGGTAATTACCAGGACTAACCATAACCATTAAGAAGAAACTGCTAGGTAATTTAAATCCATATTCAATATTCAACATTTAGAGGCCATATGCTATATGAGAAAAAATTCACCACTACCATCACCATACCTAAAAACGCAAAAACCATATTTTTACAAAAACTGAACTAACCTGTGACTAAATGGTGTTTGAGTCTTTTAAAATTCACAATAACTGCCCACTGCCACTAACTAATTTTTAGGAGCAAAGTATCTTCATTAAAATTGACTGCAGTCTAAGTTCCACTTCAACTGCAAAACCAAAAGTCTTCCCACTTTCGATGAACATTCGAGCATTCCCTCTTCAGCTTTTAGCTTGCGTGTCAACACACAAGACACACACTAAAAACTTCAAACAAATGTCGCCATTACAAACAAATCATAAATAGCAATATGAGAGCCAAATTGTAGTAATGTACCTAGAACATACATTAGGGCAACCAATAACACATAAGTATGTAATTAGGTAATTATTTATAATTTATTTTTTATATGCTATATGTATAGCAAGCTGCTGAAAACGCAGAAACGGCAAAAGGCAAAAACTAATAGCAAGATTTAACATGTATTGAAATAGAATCTTAAAAACATTCCGTCGCTAAGAATGGCAGATGTGTTTATAATTATTGTAAATTATGTTTACGTTGGAGTTAACGTTAAACATTGAAATGACTGAAAGAAAATCCTTGCTAGGTTCTTCAAAATCATGTTCTCATATTCTCTCGGCAACTTTTGACTATAATGATAATAATGAATCACAACACAACTATGAAGGCAAGCACCCGAAAAGCCGGGATCTCCTCCTGTCTGAAATCGGAAAGCGACGACTCCATTCATCTTTAACTTCTCATCGCCCATCAGCTTCAACATTCAACGTCGATATCAACAGACTACCAATATAATATGTATCATAACAGAATATATATCAATATCAAAATTAATACAGTGACAGCAGAACAAATTGCTTCGCAATACTGTAATGTACATTCTACACAAGAGCAATTGAAAAACAGTAAATGAAGAGCTTAATCTTCAAGGGGCAATCAATTAATAACCACATGTAATTATATAATTATGTAGATATAATATAAGTTAACCTATTTCTATTTGATTGCATTTATATAATAATAATAATATAATAATATTGCGTTTCCGGGTAGAATTCGCTAGCGAATTTGAGACTTTGTCTCTTGTATGCCCGGCTATCACTTCAGCAGTTTGCTGGAAACACTGTAGGTATTTATGGATAATAAATCACGACTGAAAGACCGACATCATTTAATGAACATGGC
>JAAXYX010001755.1:0-20846 GCA_036851915.1 Ptenothrix huangshanensis | reverse complement strand
ATGGCATAATATTATGGCATAAGGCGTTCGAATAAATTGTCTTAATGGACTCCGCTCCGAGGTTATTTGGTTTTGATAATGGAGGAGGTTATTTTAATTTAAACATTTATTTTAGGTGAGCGGGCCTGAGTCAGCATCCGATGTACGGTCGTACCTAACGTCAGAATATGGACCAATTGCATCAATTTACCACTACTCGTTGCCGGGGCAGACTAAACGTATTGCTAGCCAAGAATCTTCAACAATAAAATTACATTGGGTCATAGTTGAATTCAGTAAAAAGACTGACTTGGAACGGGCGCTCGAGTCATGTCGGTACCAAGCGGACACAGCACCCTTCCAATCTAAAATGTGCTGGTTTAGTCAAAAATTAAATGGAGGACAGAGGACAAATATTAAGGCTGCACATAAAGCTGACCAAAGTATATGTTCAGAACAGTTAGGAAGTGCATCGACAGACATTGATTTTTCGAAAGCAAAATCTGTAAGCAAAAATTTCAGAGAATACGAAATACATTAAAATGCGAGGTAGTACGTATGAATTTGTAATTAGGTATGTAATTAATCTTTGTTTCAGCTTGATGACCAAATTCGGCTGTTAGAAACCTCTCACAAAATTTCAGAACTTGGAACCCGAGTCAGATTTCTCGTTTGCAATCACTTAGAAAAATGTTTGGAGACCATGTTTCCGATGGGATGTGTTATTCCTTTTGGTTCCTCAGTCAATGGTGTTGGCCGTTTCAGCGGGGATTTGGATCTAGTATTATTACACGATAAAGTTAGCTTTACTTATATTCAAATAAACTTAAATTAACTTAAACTGAAGGAAAAAAATGCAAATCGTATGTCGTATTAGTTTATCTAAGTTTGTCTTAATAATACTAATGATTCATTGTCAGGAAAGTACACGTGAAACAGAAACCATTTGATCTGATTCACGAGGGAATAGGGAATTACTGTATTGATATATCTACTTCGTTTACCGCGCGTACTACGAAAACTTTTTAGCTCTTATAGGTGCACTTTAATGAGCAAAAATATTACTTTGCTTTTTTCGTGTTACATACTGAAGTCAGATTATTATTTGTTTTCGTGGTTTAACCAATTTTAACTGTAAAAATGTTTTCGTTTTGTATGAATTTTCAGTGTTTCTTTGATTCCAAAAAAATAACGTCCTTTTAAAATAAGTAGGAACCAAAGGATCCAGAATCTCAGATATATAGCTGTAAAATTGTACCTCCAACATTCTAGGGATACTTGCACGTAGCACCTTTCCCCCCGGTCCTTGCGACTCTGGAAGGAATCGTTTAAAACAATTTTACAGCACTAGTTATAAGTGCAAAACCACGGAACGGCTTTTCCTGGGAGCAAAATATGTCTGTAGGTCTATCGTGTTGCAATAGTTATCAACCTAATAGAGTTGCAGCTATTCAATTGAAGTATGGAATCAAATAAGAAATAAAAGCTAATGATTTAGAGTTCTAGAAACACGTACGCTGTAATTTGATTTGAGTTGCTTTTGAAGTGGTTTTTATTATTTAAACTTCTCTACTATGCTGATTCTTATTTTTCTTGCAGTCGGAAATTCTAGGCAAATCACTAAGCAATGAGAAATCCCGACTATGGTATCAGTCGAAAATGGTTCATGGTAGTACTTCAAGTTCCAGATTTCAGAATCAGCGAGTAATGGAAACACTTGCAGATTTAATTACGTTATTTATTCCTGGATGTAGTCAAGTTCAAAGAATACTCCATGCTCGTGTACCTATTCTTCGATTTTGGAGTGATTACACTTCTTTGCAGTGTGACCTTTCGATGACGAATGCGTAAGAAGCATCCCGTACTATACGTAATTACTTATGTTTCCTACTACGATTGACAGTGCATTGGGGTACTAATCAAGTAACATTGATGAAATGTGCTTAGGAGTGGCGTGCACATGTCGGAATTAATTTATATCATGGGATGTATTGACCATCGCTTCCCCTCCCTCATTTTTGCCATTCGGTCGTGGGCAGCTGCGAACAAAATTACGATAGCCACCCCTGGGAAGAAACCTACAAATTTTATGTTCGTGCTACTTCTCATTTATTTTCTTCAACATAAGAAAATTTTGCCAACTCTGGACATTTTATTTAATAATGCTCGTAAGTTCCTATGCGTATCATAGCTTGTGACTTCTTCACTACTCGTAAAAATATTTGTAATAAAATCTTTAAAGTACAAAATGATTATCTATGCCATTCTAATGACAGATAGTTTATTTTTGTCTAAATTGTATAGCTAAAAGTGATACGAGAATTACATCAGATGGGATCGACTGCACTTTCTTGAGAGACATCGGAAAAATTAGCAACCACTTTACTCCACGACACGAAAGTGCCACTTTATCGGAATTACTTTTTGAATTTTATGAATTCTACTCAGAATTTGATTTTGCAACCAAGGGCATTTCTTTATTCACGAGTAGCGCCTGGAGTAAACCAGATGTAGCACCCCTTTATATACAAAATCCTCTCGAACGACATTTGAATGTATCGCGAAATGTCTCAAGAGAAGAATTGGCACGTTTTAAAAGTAAGGCTAGAGAGTTTCTATTTACCGCTAAAGGAATGAATATATTTCGCAGTTAAAGACCAAAAAATTTCGCAGCTGCAAGACATACCAAATATAATTAATTTATTTCTGCGTTGAATAAGTTGAATTTTAGTCATGACATTTGTAATGATAAATAAAATGCTATACATACATAGTTCAATGACACGTGTGCAATTACAGTACAGTTATATAACATTGTAAACCATTTTTGCTTTGAACGTTTGTACCATCATCTCTGCTTCGGTTTTATGTAGTTTGTTAAAATTATTTCCTACCCAAACTAGTTGGACGTTTAAGATTTTTATAACTATCGAAATATTTTAGTCGTAGTATTTGAAGTAGCAAATTATATATACCTATAATTATTGTGTGCTATTACTGATCAAATAAGTGGTTACTCTTCACATTGTTTTCCAGATGAATGTTGCGCAGCGCTATGGAAATTAGAATCATCACACGCTGAAAGTCGGTCAATTCAATTGACGGATCTAATAACGCCTCAAATTACGAAACCCACAGAGTTGCGTATCAAAATGAAAGAACTTCTCAGTGATCAATAAATTCGTACCATTTTGTAAATTTTTTTATTTAATTATATTATAGCCAGAATTATAGTTTATTTAAATAATCATATCGATCCTACACGCAACTGATTTAATTCATCCTAAACTACCATCGCCCGTACCATTACCGAGTACCGCTACCAGCAAAAGAATGATTGTCTCGATTTTTAAGATCTAGTCATAAGTTCATAAGTCATAACTTTCATTTTTATAATAGATACGGTATGAGTTTCACTCAAGTCGGTATGTTCTAAACCCTCTCAACTTATGCACACTGCTCTGCGCCTGTAGCAGTAGCAGTCATTTAGTCATCAATAAAGCATGGAGTATGGAATAGTTGCATACAGCAGTAAAATTATGCTGTTTTTAAACTAGGTATACAAGTACTCTTATCGTTTTTGCGATACGAAGAATGCAATTAGGTACATAATACGGTAATAAATAAAAACATAAAAGAAGAAAAAATCAAATTAATGCATTTGGATGTGACTAAACGAGTTTCCTCCAAAAGTCCCAAGTAATTCATAATTTTGGTAACGTACTGGGATTTTGAAGGAGATACCTGAGTTTGAAGTTTAGAGGATGATACCGAATGGCGAAGGTATCTAAGCCCAAATGGATTCTATCTCTATCTGTAGACCTAGTCTGACAAAGTGGATTGTGGAAACCGTCGAGTGGAAATGGAAAGGTTATGGTTATGCCTTGTTGTGCTGACGGACATTAGGAGAAATGCTTGCCGAGGGACTGACAAAAAGTTAGGGTGGGGCATGTAGATTTTGTGAATGTCTCATAAAGTGCGGAATGGATTTTGCTACTCTCTGCGCTACAACTTATAGCCACAGCGAACTTACAGTCAAACCTCAATTCAAGGAACAAAAATCTCACAATCCCACACTCAACATATTTCAACCGCTTAACGCTAGCTTCCCTAAACATCTCTATTAACTACAATGCTCATAATCATGATCAATCGCAAATCGCCCTTTGCACATTTCCCTCGCTTAATTTTCCTTATTTGCAATATTTTCCTAGCATTAATTACATGCTTCGTTTCTACCTACATAATTAAGTATATTATCACCTATATATTATAGGTATAGTATCTTCCAAAGCAAGTTTTAAAATCAGCACAAGATTGGATGGGATTTTTGAGGAAATTATTTTCTAACACCAACACCGCGTATCACGTTCATATATGAATAATTTATTAAATATTATCCATTTAGTCATTTCCAACTTCCATCCTCGTCAGATAAAGATGAGATGAGAAGATAATGCAAAACGCTTTTTATCAACCATCATCTACGTATAACTTATAATTTGTTACAATGATTGAAGAATTTTAGTAACTAGTGAACAAAACGGAGCTGCCTATCCCATATACTATGTACACTCCAAACTCTTACATATAGATGACTAAAATTAAAAATTAAATTCCAGGCAGTCTCCTCAATACACTCTCCCTTTCTCAAGTCTCATTGAATTCTACTAATAATGAGGAGTAAAGTGAGTATGGAAATATTCCACCCAATTTTAGCCTCATTCATTTATTCCTTGAAATATTTACAGTATTGAATTCGGTCCGACAAAAACATATTTTTGGGAAAGAAAAATAGACAAATGTCCAGGGTAAAGTCCAAGGAGATGTGATATATATAATTGATATGGAGTGTAGAATGAGTCTTATAATTGTTTCATCGGGTTATTAGAACAGGTAGGTATATCTACAGTTAGATTTCTAAAAGCTTACGGGCCCTTGAAGACACTAGTAATTACTAGTGCTTTTACCTTGACAAGATGCTTAAAGCTTAAATGATGGTTTGAGTTGCTTTCATGGCCGGTCATCGTTTCAAGAATTCAAGACTAGGTTTGTGGCTGTGGTTGTGGCTATAAATCGAGAGTTTGATGAGGATTGCTTTGTGCCACTGTGGTATGGTATAGCAAGTGAGGGAGATTTCGGAGAATGAAATGCGCCTCAGGATTTGAGCAGTGCTTTGAGGCTTTTCGCATTGGGTTAGTTGGAAAGATGTGTTTGCTAGCTGCGTCGCTCCATCGTCCTGAAATCCCAAGCTAAACCATACCCATCCATATCCATATATCCATACCCATTGCCACTCCAGGCAAATCAAATTCGTCCATCCAGCATGAAAACAATTGGGCAATGGTTAATGGGAGGAAAGCATTAAGCACTAAGTAAGTAGAAGTACGGTGGAAAGGCAGTGTAGTCAACTTGAGCTATAGAAGTGCAACCTCTACTTGAAACTCTACAACCAAAACAACTCTACTCTCTATGCATATCCCTGATTATTGTATGGGATACCTTCCATAGCCATAGCCTCCAATTCAACTTCACTACAAATATACTCCACTCACATTTACATTTACACCTACAGCATAGCAGCGGACGCAAGTGTAGACTATTAGTATTTATATTTTATTTAAGTCGTTTCAAAATTTAAACTTGAAACATTAAACTAGTGATCGACTCTGACATTTTATTCCATCAGCATCTATACAGTCCCTCTTCCTTTGCGACACTTTCCGCCGTCACAATTACATCGATGGAGTTGCAAATCAAAATCATAGTCAAAATTAAAGTTGGTTATCAATACCGAATCTGAATGACATCAAGAGTAACATCCAACATCGTTCATCGTTTTGTTGTTTGTCCTGAGGACTTTGAAAGTACTAATAGTTCTGTCTTCGCCAAACCTCAATTAAGTCATCGTTCATCATTTGTCGTTTGTCATTTGTGAGTAAATAGAAGGAATCGTCATCAAAATATTTAAATAATTATTAGATACTATAGGTTTGTGTTTGTGGAGCTGCTCCTGTCCTGTGTTTCATTCTGCTAGTGTTGGTTGTTAGTGCAAGTCGGACTGGTTTATATTGATATCGGTGATTGGTGGTGGCTGTCAAGATCAAGAACTAGTATGCTTTCGGGGTTGAGTTGAACGGAGATTAAGGATAGGGAATTGAACTGAGGAAGAAGGATGGGAGAAACGAGAAATTCAACGGAATGAATGGAAATCGGAAATTGAAAAAAAGATGACATTTTAGCAACTTGAAACTTATGTGATTTACATGTCAGTCAGTTTCCTTTGCGAAAGAAGTCGCCGAGATTATCGGTATTTATTTTTAGTCTGCATACTTGACTGTTGTCATCTTTGATCCTACTGGATGTAAATGCTCCTTATATTTATGGTGACATTAAACTTCGGAAATTATGATTTAATATTGAAATCTATTTAGAATTCGGGGTTAATATTAGTAATTGTGTCTGTCTTGTCCCCGTCTTTACGCCATTCAGTATACAGTTAATGTATTTTAATCCAACTTTCAACTTTGATCTTGATGTAGTTGAGTCATTGAATTGTACATAATGTACATAAGAATACGTATAATATAGTCTGTGGAGGATCCCAGTTAGTAGTTTAAGAAAGTGGTCGGTGTCGCGGTGTTTCCTTTTAATAATGTATTCGAACAGTTGACGGTGAAGAATCGAAAAACTAATAATAATTACTAATCAATTAATTTCGCATTCTCGGCATATTTTAATTTAAGTGGCATGGATAGTGAATTTAAATTACATAATTTTAGATAATCTATTTTATGTGAGTGTTGTTGCAAGTGTATGTGAACGAAATTCTACCTAATTGCTAACTGGTAACTCAGTCGACCTTGGCTTGCTCAACTCCGATCAGCTCAGCTCAACTATTGCTCCACAGAAAATCGAGCAAGGAAACAAATACGTTTCGAAGAAAGAAAGTATAATACTGGATTTGGAAACAATAAACAAAATGTTGGGAATGAATGACCAAGAGTTGCAGGAAACGTACGAGGTAGACGAAAATCATCAGCTAATACAGGCGCATCAACAACATCCCCATCATACAATTCATCAAGTTCAACTCCTCACCGATCATCAGCTTCAGCAACATTCGGTGACGGAATCCGAAATTGTGGTCCAAACCACGAATAATAATTCCACAACCACAATTCCATTACACACTGTTCATGAACAGCATCAACTCTCACACACTCATACCCACACCATTCGGCTACACTCAGCCCCCTCTCAAGTCATTGAGATTCTTGTATCATCTGCTCAGCACCAGGACGAAACATCTGAACATGACCTCACACAAACAATCGAACTTCAACCTTCGATTGACCCCTCCAACCAAGAAATTGTAATTTAAATGCCAGCTACTATTTAAATATACTCATATTAAATCTATTAATAATTTGAAGTGCGACAGTATACTGTAATTCTAATTTATGTGCCATTCTCTATTGTAGGTCGTTGTTAGTCATGATATGAATGGGCTTGAACACCATGAGACCCATACACATCACATGGAAACGGGAGAAGAAATGGTCACAGTGTCTGTCCCCCTAACAAATGGCGATGGTCTGTCGGATCACAATGAATGCGAGTTGGGGGAAACAAAATTGTTAGTGGCAACCATGGAGGACATGAAACCTCTCAAGCTTGAGACTGATGACCAGAGTAATGGACTAGAAATTCATATTCAAACTGATCCATCCCTACAAAATCATACGCTTTCCCATGGTCACATTGAAATCGCCATGGAAGATCCCAAGAAAAATCATGATTTACGACCGCGGAGGAAGACACCGCAATCCAGGAAAACTAGCTACGACTTTGAACCGAACGATTCGTTGATGAAAACAGGGATGGAGAACGATAGTCCAGATGATGATGATATGGAGATGAATATGATTGAGGAGACCGTGGTAACGGGAGAAGGTAATCCGCTGGGACCAAGTGACATGAGTGACAGTGACGATGGAGAAGGAACGGAAATTCGAAAATGCGTCGTTTGCCTCCGCCAACGCAAGTTCACTGAAGACATTTATGACGCCCAGAAGCAAATATTTTATCATGTTGATGTTCTCCTCGCTCATCTTAACCTCCAACCTAAAAAATTGATCAAAACCCCAAAAGTGGTAAACATTTATTTATTTTCTGTTATGATTATGATTCCTCAACCTGAATAGCCCCATGTAATACAGGCACTAGCTAAACAGGCACGTTTAGTATGTTCCCTCTTGAAGCGATACCGATTAGTATTAATTACTAATTTTTAAGTGCTTTTTTAAGTTATAATGAAATAGGTATTTATATTTAAATTACATGATGCTGCTAAACTGTTACATTGGTGTGTAGGCGAAGGGGGCCACAAACATTGGAATTTGCCCCGAGTGCATGGATCATCTTCAGCGATGGCATATTTTTCATGGTGCCATTTTGAAAAGGCACGAGGCAGCTGTAGAAGGCACGATTGAGAAGTTTGCTAACGACCCCATTCCGTATGAATGTTTCGAAGCACGCGTCTACCGCAACTATAAAAAAATGGGAAGAGGTTGGCGATAATTCTCTCTTTGGATAACAATTCATAACTTTGCTATCATATGATGTTTTAATTAATACTGTAATCAGTATAATAATATTATCATACTCTGGTATTGATAATTCTTATGCGTTGTATGTTTCTGTTTGTCACATTTACAGTGAAAGAGGTATTTCTGAGTGCAACTCATGCTCATTATGCTCGTCGGCATTTAACAGAGAAAGACTGGGACTTTTTCTGTGACCATCTTTTTCATTCCAATTCTGTTAAATCTGAGAAATCTAGAGAACTCGAAAGGTTTCTAACAAGTCGTGAGAAATTATCTCAACTTTTATGCATCAAATGTAACAAGTTAATTCCGCGTAAGTCACAAATAGTTAATTATTCACCCTAAAAATCGTTTAAATTAATTGCTTAATCGTAATTATATCAATTTTCTGGATACCATTGCAGATGGGAAAAAAGGATATACCAAACATATGCAGACTGAGCACTATGAAGTCCCGGTGATGTATCCATGTGATATATGTGGCAATACTTTTCCAGAAAAAGATATGACTGCTTCGACCGAAGACTATTATCCACATTGGATTGCCCATTTTTATTTTAACAAGTAAGAATTTTAGTCAAGCCAATAAGCATTTGCCTGAATGAATGCTTACCTGTTACCAGTTGTCTGCTGTGCGACGTATTGTCAGGAAAACCAATAATTACTTGTAACTGATTATATTATTGTATTTTTTCTTGTGTACTTTAAGGTGTGACGACTGTGGGAAAAGGTTTCCTACAAAACGAGCATTGGGTCAACATAGACACGCAGTTCATAAAAACCGTCAGGTGAAATGCGAAAAGTGTGGAAAGGTTTTGGCAAACAAAATGAGTCTAGACTTGCACCTACTTCGGCATTTACCTGAAAATGAAAAGAAAAAATATATGATGAAATGCAAGGTTTGTAAGAAGAAGTAAGTAGCTTTCTGCAATATCGGATGCATTTTTCGCGCATTTTGTAAGTATAATTTAAATTGTTTAAATTTTTTACACTGCTTTTTATTAACAGGATAGCTCAGTGGAATCTTAAATCTCATATGGCAACACATAATGATGATCGACCCTGGAAGTGTGATCACTGTGACGCTACATTTAAAATGAAAGGAGCACTTGTATCTCACCGTGATGTGGTTCACTTCAACCTCAAGAATCATGTCTGCTCTATTTGTAATGAAGCCTTCAAAAGCGCCAGCTCCCTCCGGGGCCATGTACGACGCCATGAAGGACGCAAAGACTACAAATGTGATGTCTGTCTGAAAGAGTATTACACCTATTCCGCTCTCAAAGGTCACAAAGTCGTTCATCAGACTGCAAGAGATTTTATTTGTGAAATTTGTGGCAAAGCGTTTAAGAAGAAGAAAGCACTTGAGGTAATTATTTACTTATTGTTTCCGACTCACTAAGAATCAATTCGTACTTTATATATATTGACCTCATTGGTGGTAACTTGTCATTAACAATTTTGACTGTAATAATTACAAATTCCAGGAACATGGTACAATTCATACCGGAGAAAAGCCACATCAATGTCCAATCTGTGGTAGAGAGATTCGGGTCAAGTCCAATTTGTACAAGCACATGAAAATTCATAAAAAGAATCCCGGTGATGGTTCCACTCCTGCGCCTAGACGTCGAAATCCTAATGCTGCCTCTGCAGCCAGTGCTACTCCTTCGAATTCTAACAACATAACCAGCACCGTCGCCACCGTCACTAGTAACAACAACAATAACAACGGCAGCGTCAATAGTAATTCCATTAGTAGCAATAGCACTTCGAATTCTGTAAGTGTCCTCAACAATGACAGTGGCGGCAACAATAATCTTTCTGAGGCATTGATAACCTCACAAGTGAGCATACTAGGAGGGGATGAAGGTTTGTCTTCCGTGTCTAACACAGTTGAAATCACTGATCAAACAATGTTAAATAATAATTCCGTTCAAAATACATCCCAAGTGTCGCAAGAAACAACTATGGAACAAGTGCAGTCCACAACTTACCTAACGCCCACTTTCCAGAGTAATAATCATACGACTTTAGTCCATACAATCAGTATGCCTCACCAACACCAGGATTTACTCAGCGTACCCGTACAAACTGGGCATTTTTATAACGCTCCTCAATATTTCGGTGCATTAGACCCTCTTTAAAATCTTATAGTGTACTATCGATGTAAATTCCACACAAAAATTGTAAGAAATAACACTAAATCATACATAGCTATTTTTCGCTCATTCAGTTACAATCGTAATTGTAATAGGTAATACTTCTAAGAAACTCACTTCTTCAACTTACTATCGTACTTTAAATCTCAATATTTTTGACAACCCAATTCCACATTTCCAATTTCGTGACGCCTTCAATCTTCAATCGTGAAATCATGACCTAAGAATATGAATAGAACCTATAGTTATGATTAGCCAAAATGAAAAGCCAGACCTGACAAAGGACCATCACTTGCTTATTTCTCAAGGCAAAACATTTTAATTTAAGTGATTGAATTTCAATTGTATAATACGAAGGATGCAGTTTCGTTTATGATATGTAGTTGAAACAAAATGCAATTCTATTCAAATGTATTGCTTACAATGCCTACACGTTTAATCGCTAAGAATAATTAGTAAGTAACATAATATGCTGTTTTCGATTGTCTTTAATCTTAGCCTGCACTTACATATTACATTTTCATGTGTATTTTTTCCAATCTGCTCGAACACTCGAAACAATAAATAGATAAAAATCAAAAATATAAAGAGTAATTATATATTCACATCTTTATCTAAAAAAAAGCTGTCAAAATACCTTAACCTTTCTTCCACATCTCTGGCACTAGTTATTCAGAAAGCAAATTATCAGCTGTGACTTAGCCACCCTAATAACTATTACTGAGTAGCTAAAATGTTGTTAACAGTCCCATTAACTTTTGCAAGTAAGTTCACTTGCAGAGCAGAATTTAATAGTTTTGTATTAATTGAATACATTATGTTGCTCTGCCGTCTTTCAACAAGTATATTCCAACAATATCAAAACAATATAAATTAATTGTGACAGATATATAATGTAAACTTGATAAATACAGTAAAGTACAGCAATATTTATTAGGGTATTGCGACAGTATAAGGAATTACTCTAACTCTAACAATAAGAACATGGGGACAACCTAGGGAAAAGTATCTAGAATAGCCCTAAAATAATAATGAAAATGAACGAATAAAATGGTGAAAATAAAAGGTTTTATTCTTTTGACAAGTTCAGCTTCAGTGTGAATATTAAAGAATACAAATTACTATAAGAATTATTCTTGTTAAATCATAAAGAAAATGACGTAGAGGTACTTAGTTACGCTAAAAAGTTTTACTGCTAAGAGGAAAACCAAATGAATTTTCTTCTCGCTGATTTTTTAATAAATCATAACAAATTAACTACTGTCATTGATATATAAACCAGAAATATGTGACCAGAAAAATGCTTTGTTGCCTTTGAAAAATACCTTTTTCGACTTTTCAAAATGCCAAAAATCCTGCTTTTTAACATGAAAATGCTACAATAATACTTTTCGAGCTCATGTTTTTAATGCTTGTTGAAATTGAATTTTTGGTATTACGCAATAGCGTGTTGTTTGAGTCTGAAAATTTCGAAATTTTTTTGCTATTTTTTATCTCTCCAAATGCGCTTAAATTAAGTCATTTTTAGCATTTCAAAATCCTTTGAAAAATATTTTAAAGTTTAGGCTTACGGAAGCTACAATTTTTTTACATTGTTTTTAAAAACAAATCTTAGTTTTACCCTTTTCGACTCGAAATTGCTAAAATAGTGCTCTTTTGGGGCTTAAAATCCTTGTAATCCTTTATCAATTCTTTTTGTTTACATTTCTGGTCAAAGTAGGTTTCAAAAGCTTAAAAAATTGGCGACCATCATACAAATGCTTTGAGATGCTTTTTATGCTTTTAATTCTTTCTGGTCGCCTTATTGATGTGTCTGTCTCATTTACTGGCATTTAAACCCTTAATCGCATGCTCATCGTTACTGCTCTAACCTAAAAACATTATTTTCACTTCTACTGATCGTATGATAGCTTAGGTGTATCATTATAATTTATTGAGAAATTTATTATATAATTGTGGCTATATATTACCGCAGATTAACAGTGACTTAATGAAACCAATTCTTTCAATTAAAAAAGAAATTCAAATAACTGAGGTACATTACATATTGTAGTTTTAATCGCAAGCTTAAACTTTCGATTCAGTTTAACTACTTATTCATTGGGTTACATATTATGACTAATTGTTTACCTTGTGACAGTTTGTGCCAAGCACTTACTTGCTTACTTACCTAAATACTGAATATTTACCTACCTACTCAACTAAAGGAAAGGCAAAAGATAGGTAGGTACCTGCTAAGACTCACGATCAGTTGTATGTCCCTTTTCGGAATAATATACCGAATATAACATTACAACACAACATCAACACAAACAAATAACAAAACAATAATAAAACTATATATTACACCATATTCAAGTTGTCGCATACTTGGTTCCTTGGAAGAGCACGATGTTTAAAATACAAGATAGCAAAAACTATCAACCTATCAAGCAAGCATAATATTAACATGCAATCCAGCAATTGAGGGTCTGGTAATGGGGTTCTAGGAGTCTGTGAGTTCTGTGACGGATAGTGAGTTATTATTATTATTATCTGTTTTCTGTTGTCTGTTATCTGCCACAAAATACCAATCAGTCAAAAGTCTTTCGATTGTAAGAAATAAGAACGCAGAAAAGGTAAAGGGAGGGACGGAAGACAAACTTAATTTAAGAATTAATGATGCAGGCGATTCAAAGTAATTATGAAAGTGAATCGGTTGTTGTTTGCCGTTTGAAGTTTCTTTATGGTTTAATTTGTGTGAACTTGTTAGAATGTGGGATAGTTTTGATATATTCATTATTACATTGACTTAACATCTCCAACCTACAGCTGTCTGTGACACACGGGACTTCAAGGCTTCAATAACCATCGTTTTTTGGTGCACTTTTACCTTTCGTTGGTTTCAGTTGTAATTCTGGCAAAATTTTGTTCATCTTATCGTTAGATGTAATTATTTGTTGATACTAATATTTTTTAAAATCCTTAGAACGCATACGACATACTAACACGAATATTATTTTTAGTATCAGCAGTTGATAATTCCGTTTCTACTGGCCGTGAAAGTATCAGTGGATATTCACTAATGTTTCCTACAAATAAAATTGCTGCTACGACGTGCTAATACGGGTGTCATGAATACAGGAATTCATTATTTATAAATATTAAGGTTGCTCTCGGGTTCTTGACAATCCTGAACGTATAAACTATTAAGATGATTTAAGCTCAAACGGCTGTCAAAAATTTTCTAAATTAATAAAACATATATAAAATATACATATTTAACCGCCTTGTGTGATTGATTTGGAAAATGAGCTACAGTTTCTCGAAACTGGATTTGGAGACTATAGAGGACAATAATAAATTAACATTATTGGCCGGAGTTGCAATTGACAAGGGTCACGAGTCCTTGTGTGTAACATCAGTCAAGCAGGACGAGAGCAATATTTTGTATGTGGACAATAATGTGGAGGTTCAGTACATTATTGACTCCTCTGGACAACTTCATGTTTCCTCTGGTGGGGGTGGAGCAGGAGGAGAAGGAGAAAGAGGAGAGGAAGAAGGGGTTGATACTGTGATTAGCAGGGGAGATGGAAGTACCGAGACACTTCGACTCCACGTACAAATGGATGATCAACTTCAGTACTCAATTGCCACAGATGATTTGACCAGCATTGTGGTTAAAAAATGTCTCATTTGCTGCACACTTTGTGATCCTATTAATGCCAGAGATGTTGTTGATGAGGTCGGCTTATCTGAAATTATCCAACGCTACCTGCCATATCTAATGATTTCTAAGGTAATATTAGTTAAACGTAAGGATGTGTATTTTAGTCGAACCGAAATCATTAATCATTGGTATTTTTAGGATACCATATAAGTATCATTTTTCTGTTAAGGCGAAACGATAATTTGCTGATGCAAACATGAACTCGAGATTCATATTTTTGAGAAACCTGCCCAATATATGTCATATTTGCATTACATTAGTTCTTTACAGTTGGAGTCAGAACTGAAATTTTATTTTGGTGCCTATTTTAGGACGATTTATCGAAACAGGGGCAACATGTGTGCGTGGACTGTATCAACCGAGTTTATGCATGGCATGAGTTCAATGTACGAGTTACAGAAACGCAAAATATTAAGCTTCCAAATTGTACAGGTAGAACAGAAAGCGAACGGGATGAAGAGCAGGGTCAGAATCAGACAGAGAAGGCTGACTCTTGTACAACCGGTGCTGATAGACCAAAGAAGGGAAAAAACAAGAACGCTTCTGCATTAAGAGCACATCTGCTTACGACGAATCAAGCTCAATGTAAGGTAGAATGATGAATAAGTGTAGTTCTAATACACAGTGACATTCGAAGATTATTGTAGTGTTTCACGATAACTAATTACGTAATTAAAATTTATATTTATAATGTTAAAGGTAAAAGTTTGCTCTTGTCTTCGCCATTTAATTTCCTTATGAAACGAGAAATGACATCGGATGACTGGGAAAGCATGGCAGATAAACTACTAAGTACCAAATCAAGCTCATCATCGAAAATTAAAGAGATTGAAACCTTGACCTTAAGTATCGAGAAAGTTGTTAGTATTTTTTGCGTCACGTGCTACAAATCGATCCCTGGTAATTGATACTTTGCTGCAACAAATTCTTATTGTATTAGGAACATTCTTCTTGGCAAAGGGGGTTAAGTCCATTCTGACAAAATGAGATTATTATTGAATACGACCACTATGAACTAGACGTTGTTTCAGATAATGCTAATTCGAATTTGTAGAAAGCGTTATGTGCCCAGATACAATGAAATCGACTAAATGGGTTCCGTAATTAACTATTTTGCTTATTTCTCACTTTTTCATAGTATCTTAGTTATACTTTGGAGCAAAAAGTTCCAAACTTCAGCTTATCGACCATTTTAAGCTTTATAGTGTATCTCTAGGCTGTATGTATTAATGAATTTAACTTTTAAGGCTCATTGCAGTATTAATTTCGCCATTGGCATTTTCGGTTTTCCCGTGCGCCAAAAAAATAAGCGGTAGTTGCATGATAGCTTGGTAAAACTGACCAAACTGCAATTCTACCTAACTACCGTAGCAATTACCTTTCTTTGGGTTTACCGGTATTGGCCCTGTAAAATTACCCCGATTGGACGTAACCCCTTTTGTCAAAAGATATTCATATTGTGAAACTACTTTAATCTCTTTGATCGACCAGGTGGACATACTGCTTTTCAGTCTCACATGTCAGAAGTGCACCGTGGAGAAGACTCGAAAATTCCTTGTGATATTTGTGGTGGTTACTTCCCTATGAAAGATACGTCTGCTCGCTCACAAGACTACTTTCCTCATTGGATCTCGCATTTCTTTTTCGAAAAGTAAGACATTACAGTGAAGTCTATGAAATTAGTTTTTGTATTAAAGAAGCTAATAATTACGTGCATAATCGTTTGCCGAAGATGTACGCACGCAGGTTGTTCAGAAGTATTTCCAAACAAATTCACTCTCAATCGTCACATCGAACTTCATCAAAATCGTCCTGGATTCCCCTGTACAATTTGTGGTAAAGTATTGGGGAAACAGTCAACCCTGGATCTGCATCTAAAAATCCATTTACCGGACGAAGAAAAGAAGAAGCAAGCTAAGAGTTGTCCTATTTGCAATAAAATGTAAGCATTATCAGCTTAACCTACAAAGTTAAATGCAGCATTTTAATGAAATTTCAAAACTCTCCTTTCCTTCACTAACGTTTTCATTCCCCTTTTTCACAGAATTTACGCGCCAAGCTTGAAAGCGCATATGTTTTCTGTTCATTCGGAAGAACGACCCTGGACTTGTGATATTTGTCCTTCTACTTTCAAGCACAAAAGTGATCTAAACTGCCATCGGAAAACAGTTCACGATAAAATTCGCCACTTTGTGTGTCCCGTATGTGATCAACGGTACGTTTACCAAAGAGTTAATGCACAAAGAATCCTGTAAACGTAGGCTGTTGACATTTGGCTCGATTTCTATACTCAATCTAAATGTGCATATGTACATCTTACTAACACTTAGGTTCGGTCACCAATGCGGCCTCCGGGTTCACTTACTAAAACATGAAAATAATCGCCAGTTTAGTTGTCCAATCTGCTCAAAAAAATTCATCACTCGATGGCATCTACGGAAGCATCAAACCACTCATAAGACTGTGAAAGACATAATCTGTGACATATGCAATAAAGGGTTTAAAAAAGAAGAATCGTTACGAGTAAGTATTTACTTTAACAAATATTGTGGGACCAGAAATTGTCTTCAGTACTTTTGTGCATTTAACTAGTAAATCAATACAAGCTTTGTAAATGTAATTATGCGTGCTATTCCAGGAGCATATGACATTGCATACTGGTGAGAAACCCTTCAGTTGTCACGTCTGTGGAAGGAAAGTTCGGGTTCTCTCTAATTTGTACAAACATTTTCAAGTTCACAAGAAAAACAAAACGTGGAAAAGTAAAGAAGACATGGATACTCTTGCAGAGTCTGGCAAAGTGCTCGTGACAAACTCTAATGAAATCACCATACCTAATGGCCATAATCTCCAAGTATTCGCAGGACCAGAGAACGGTAGTTCGACCATTGTAGCCTACGAAATCGTCAATAATTCGGTCACCTTAATGAATGGAACATCTGTGACATCTTCTCAGCTTCATACCAACGAAGAGAGATCCACCTCTGATTCCCAGTCCGTAGGTGAATCCACTGTCTGGATTGCTGACTAAAACTAGTGGCTATTTAATCACATTCTTCTCATTTTTTACATTGACTGTGTCGAGTAATCGAATACGTATACCTACCTAATTATAGTGACCATATTTATACGTATAATACAAACTACCGATTATTGTTTTTCATAAATATCACGGAGTTTCTGTAACATCACGAACATTATTTAAAGTATATGGTACTGCTATCAAGGCCTGCTTTTCACGGTGATCACCTGTTTATCTCGGGCCATATTACGCACAGAATAAACATTTCGAAAAAAGCAATTCGAATCCGCCTATTCGCCTTTTACAATTATAACGTAGAATACGTCTGGAAAATGTAACTGATCCCCCGCATTTTAGCATGCTGAAAAGTCGAAAAGGGTGTTTTTGAAAGGCAGAAAAAGCATTTTTCTGGTCGCCCTATTTATTACACAATGCATTATGGCATTGTACCCCGTACTTTTATACGGCGATTTCGATGTAAAATCAAATCAAATCCGTTTTTCAATTTTTCGTCATACAGAATAGTTATGTATCACAATGTGTTTGGGCTTCTCCAGTGTATCAGGGTAGGTCAATCCTAAAAATAAAGTAATATCCTGGCCAGTTTTTTTGGATATTTAGTTGCACCAATTCATATTCGTTAATTTCGTTCGACCACATTATGAAATTACAAAAAATAGTATTTTAAGCAGTTTGTTGATTATTAAAGTGACACACATTTTGTAATGTCTCGAGACTTTTATTTTCAGAAGTGACTTTCCTTGTACACCGGATGTTTTAAGCCATGTGATACATAACTCGTATTAAGAAAACACTAGACGTAAACGAAGAATTTGTTTTAAAAATTTCACTTATTTAGCTAGTAATGATTTAGCACCAAACATGAACAATGTCAAAAGCTAAGACTTGATTCTCAAAAATTACAAACAAAGGAAGAGTGAAAGTATACACCTGTATATCGAGTCATGCCCATGCCATAATTAATTACAATCAAACCAACCTTTCCGACAGAACTTATTTCGCATGATCGCGTACTGGGATTTTTTTTGACGCGGTTGCGGTTAGTCGTGTTGGGTTCTGTCGTATGCACTTTTTTAAGAAAAATATCATGCGTTTGGTCGTGTCAGTATTCTTCGGATACTTTTAATTTAAATTCACTCTACATGATACCTACATCTTAAATCTTAGTTTTAATCAGAACACACCACGAGGTGCTCTCTGCAAGCGGAACAAGTTGTTCCTGTCATATGGGAAAATGCCCATATGAATACAGTAATTACATAATTACGATTTCAACTTCAACATTTTTTTTCTGGGTTGGCTATGCTCAAGCAGGACTGTAACTTCGCTTTTGAGTTGAATGGTACTTTTCTGTGGTACTGTCGTACCTATGTTCCAGAAAGTCAACTCCAGGTTTAAATGCCTACATATTGGGTTCCTGTGTTTTATTCGTTTGGCCTCCCCCCTAATGCATTGTAATTACTTGTTCCATAGTGTTTCAATACATACGACGAAAGTTGACACAACGAAGCAAAAGCTTTTGGTAAAAACTTGACACAACAAACCTGATTATGTATGTACTAAGAAACCTTGCACGACGAACTGTCAAAGCGATTTTCTGGGTTAAGGATCTTATGACTGATATTTTTCAAGGCAATATTAATAAATAACACGTAAAATGTAAAACGAATAAGAAGCTATACAAGAAGACGGTCAACTATGTCGCATGTGTAAACAAATGCACGGTTTTAAATAAGTAACTATCTAAACTAACTAAAACTAAATTGTCAGTTACCTTAAAACCTCTAATCATAGCCCGGGCTACCATTGTAAATGTTGCCTCTTTTCCCCGGTCATCTGTAGAGGCCGGCTATCTTTAGAGGCAGGCTATCTTAAGCTAACTTAAAAAATATACAAATTACATTTTTTGATTTATTTGAATCTTTATTGCTCAATTTGTCGGCGTTCTGATAACAAAAACTAATTACTGAGCTCATAAAAGAGAAACAGAGACTTTAACAAATAGTACGTGTTACTATTCAAAGTTCAATTATGCTTTACATATGAGCATAATGGATGCTTTATTCCTACACTTTAATTGCAAAATGTACTACTACCTGTTATAATTTCTTATTTATCAGTAAATATACATGTTTAATAATTATAATAAGTAATATCACAGGACAACTCTATTTTTTACTTCTAGTAAAAAGTTACACCCTTAAGAAGCAATATAACTTTGCTTGTCAAAACAAATATTAATAGTGACAAGCTGCAGATACGGGATTCTTTCCGTGTATTGTCGCTGGACTCACATTCTTTATTATTTATTTATTCTCGTGATGCTTCTAAACTCTAATATAGGGATGATTAGTGTTTGAAATAACATGGTACTGTGAGCAGGTGCCGATCTTCGATCATACTGATAAAATATTTGATATCTGCTATCTTTAGCGACCGGCTATCTTTATAGGCCGGTTATCTTTATACNCATTTTCGGAAAAGTTGCTATTATTCTGGACCACCAATTTTACGAATTTTTGGATATATTTCCATTAGGTGTTCGAATTCGAAGATTTTTTTTTACAACATGCTAACTTAATGATAAACACAAATTATAATCAATGACTGGGATTCTAAATACAAAAGATAAGAAGCAGATGCTCAAAAAACAAAAGTTGCTATTATTCTGACGCGCACTGTATATACTCAATCGCATGATTTCCCCGGCTATCTTTAGAGGCAGGCTATAATTAAAGGTTTTAAGGTAATATACGTTTTAACTACAAAGAATGTCTACTACTAAACTCGATATAATTAACTACACATGAATGATTATAGAGTTAAGAATTCAAAAGTAAATATCGAAATAATTAACACGTAAATGTACAGACGTGCATATATAACTGACTGAATAAAATTTGAGCTTGAACACATGGATGTTTCTCAGGTTCATTATACACAAATTGAAACTATGTAGATAATAATTGACCTAATAATATTAATATCTTAAATATGCACACGCGTGATAGTTTTGGCATAAGACCGAGCTTGTTACTGCAGATTGTGCAGATCGATTCATAAGTAGTTAGCATTAGCGTATTCAAACGTTGTCATTCGATATAACAGTACAAAGGTCAAGGTGTCAATGGTCTTAAATCAAAAACATCGTCCCTATACCTACTGAGCGTGAGTTTTCCCTATTCACTTGCACCTACGTGTGTGAATTTCAATTAACTCTCACATTATGTATACGTTGGGTAAGACCTACTAGCCTGCTTGCGTTATCACGCTCCTGGAGCATGTCACTGACTAATTTCCATTATCAGTTATCAGTCAAGTCACTCCACTTCAATTCGCAGAAT